>CAUYLG010000592.1:0-70224 GCA_963573385.1 Cacajao melanocephalus
ATTATATAATATATATAATATGATATATATAATATATATAATATCATATATAATATATATAATATATCTCATATGATATATTAATAATAATATATATATCATATTATATATAATATATATCATATATTATATATTATATAGTATATATATTATTATATATACTATATAATATATAATATATGATATATATCATATATCATATATATAATATCATATATTATATATTATATATATATATATATGTATATATATTTTGAGATGGAGTTTCACTCTTGTTGCCCAGGCTGGAGTGCCACAATCTTGGCTCCCTGCAACCTCTGCCTCCCAGGTTCAAGCAATTCTTCTGCCTCGGCCTCCCAAGTAGCTGGGATTACAGGTGCCTGCCACCATGCCCAGCTAATTTTTTGTATTTTTAGTAGAGATGGTGTTTCACTATGTTGGCCAGGCTGGTCTTGAATTCCTGACCTCAGGTGATCCATCTGCCTCGGCCTCCCAAAGTGCTGGGATTACAGGTGCGATCCACAGCACTTGGCCAAATCACCTGATTTTTAAATATCAGTAACCAAGTCATATTTTCACCAAGACCTTGTGTAGGTCAGAGGAAAACATCTGTGAGTCAGACGGCAGGTGGGCACCCAGGATGAGACCTCTGCAGTAGATATTCCACCTTGAAAATTGTCTTCTGCCCTATTCTAGCCTATTATAAAACCCTATAATTCCATTAAATTGTTCCATATGTCCCACTGTAATGGGAGGCATGTTGACTCATCAAATAATTTGGCAAATCAAATTATGCCTTAAATGCTAAAGACGAGGGTAACTTATCTGTCTCCCCAAACTGACAGGGGTACGCTTGCTCCCTAGAAAACCACCAGCTGCCTCTCTAATAGCACAGAGAAAACCTGTGTGCAATGTGGACAGACTGGTTCAAGGAGCCAGGCAACGGGACTCCTGTCACATTATTCTTCAGGTTTATAGAATGTAGATTTCCTCCATGTAAGATAGCAACTCCACTGGGCCCTAGCTCTGTGCTTATTGGGTGGCTTGAAGAAAAATAATCCCTTCTTTTCCACTCTGTCACTCCAAATTTCATTTTGTGCAGTGCATTTTATTCTCACGTCATGGTTTCTGCTGCTTGGCTGCTATTAACAATCCTTAATGCATGTATTTGATAACTTGTGAAATGTCCCAGCAGGTCCACTGGGATCTGTAAAGGACTGTGATGAAACCATGGCTGAAACAAACAGAAAAATGTTCAGCAAATGGAATTGCTGTGACGATCTCCATCCCAGGACTACCGTGATGAATGACGCTCTTTTGCCAATTACATGGGCTGTAATTGGACCCCTTCCTGCTGCAGAACAAGTTATTTTATGACTGTAATATGGTGTATGATATGGAAATATGGGCCTTGGGACGCATCAGGAACTGTAAGTTCCTGGACGGGGTCAGGCAATAAGAGGTGAGAGAGAGAGGAGCCAGGAAATGCTGGTATGCACTAATGCAGAGGTCAAAGGAGTGCTGGGGAAGAGAGAGGTAAGAAGCAAGAAAGAACAGTCATCATGGCTGGTGGCAAGAATCGCTGTGTGGAGGAGCACAAAGAGCTCTGGCTGGAGACTCACAAGACCTCAGTTGAAATATCAGCTCCATTTTTTTTTTATCAGCTATATGTGCCTATGGGCAAGTTCCTAAATCTGAGACTCAGTTCCATCATCTATAAATGGAACTAGCAGAGCTTTCCTCCCAGGGTTGACCTGAAAAGCAAATGAACCAACACGTGCGTGATGCCAGGTGCAGCCTAGAGGTCTCAATAGTTCCCCTTCCACCCCAGAGACTGGGCCTCACAATCTTCAGGTGTAAAATGGTAACTGGGATTGAGCCAGACCAAGAGTACAAACTCAAATGCTGACAGGCTTAAGGAGACATGCTGATGTGCGCTTCAGGCTGACTGGAGCCTGTTAGCCCTGCTGTGTGCTCTGAGGTCTTCAGCACTTTCAAGAGAAGCCTCAACCCTGATCTCAACCCTGAGACCTCCTGACTTATAAATATGGGCATCTAACTCCCCACTTCCTGTTAAAATGCATTGCCTGGGCCACCAGTGTGTAACAGGTCAAACAAAACTCAGGTCATTCAAACCCATGCACCACCATTTTGCAGCCACTAAACAGAGGATTTAGAAGGATTGTAGAAGGATTATCAGGGCCTGGGTAAATAACTCTGGGTTCAGATGACCATAGGGAATGTAATTTTGACCCAGAACCCAAGCTGTGCTTGGAACTCAGCAGAAAAGTCAGAAAACTTTGGTGACCCAAATCTGGGATTCAGAGAGCATCCATCCTTTGTAGAATATGGGAGAATCAAAAAAGTCAGACATAAATCAAATAAGTGGTTTTTCTACCCCCAACCAATTGCACCAGAATCTTTTGTGGTGATGCTTGGGTACTGATATTTTTAAAGGCTCCCCAGGCCAGGCGCGGTGGCTCATGCCTATAATCCTAGCACTTTGGGAGGCTGAGGTGGGTGGATCACCTGAGGTCAGGAGTTTGAGACCAACCTGACCAACATGGTAAAACCCCATCTCTACTAAAAACATTAGCTGGGCATGGTAGTGGGCACCTGTAATCTCAGCTACTCAGGAGGCTGAGGGAGGAGAATGGCTTGAACCCAGGAGGTGGAGGTTGCAGTGAGCAGAGATTGACCCATTGCACTCCAGCCTGGGCAACAGAGTGAAACTCCATCTCAAAGCAAAAAGGCTCCCCAAAAGTTCCTTGGGAGACTGAGTGATGCAGCCATGATTGTGACAACCACTATAACATCTTGAAAAGGTAATCTGGGCTGACATGGAATAATAATTCTAACTTATCTTGAAATACATATTCTGTGAAATAAACAAGGAAATGTGTTTTCTAAGAACTTTAAATTTTGTTTTGTAGTCTCATCCCTCAAATTGGAGAATAATAAAAATACCTGCCCTCCCTGCCTAATTCATCAACATCTTCACCTGCATAAACAAATTAACATATGTGTACCTGTAAGATCAGTATGTACAATAGAAAGTTTCGTTGCTGTTCCTGCTAGAGAATTGCATTTACATTAGCTATCAATTTTTAACTATGGAGCGTGGCAAGTACGTTGAGTGGTAAATTCAACTTGGCCACACATTATTTGAAGCTCCTTTCTTGTGAAGGGCTGGAGCCTGTTTCCACACTCCTGGAAGTTAGTCTGGGCTTGTGACTTGCTTTGACCAATAGAGTGTGATGAAAGTGATGCGTGACTTCAGAGATCAGGCTTCAAGGGACTTTGCGGCCTCCATTCTCATGCTCTTGGAGCCTGGCTGCCATGTGTGGAAGCTGCGCTATCCTGCTGGAGTGGCCAGAGAGGAGAAGCAAGTTGCTATCATGGACAGCCCAGCTGTCAGACTCATGAGCAAAACTGTTTAGGACCAGCCAGCTACCGGCTGACTTGCCAACTGAGATCTGCCAACAGATTGCAAATGTAAAGTCGGCCTGACTGACACCATATGGAGAAGAGATGGGCTGTTCCAGCTGAGCCCAGCCCAAATTATTGAACCCCAAAATTGTGAACAAAAAAATAATGGTCATTTTAAACCACTCCATTTTGAGGCTGGTTTGTTACATAGCAAAAGATCGCTGATAAACCTTGCTATCTTTTAGGCATTTCTTTAATCATGGGGCAACTTTCAGAAAGTTGAGCAAATGCTCATTCATTAATTTCTGGGAGGCCCAGAAGTTAGTGCAATACTTCAAAAGCAATACTTACTGCTTGGATCTATTTATGCTTTGAATAATGGATAGGCATCTGAAGGAGGGGAGGGAGGTGCTGAGGCCTGGAGAGGATTTAGGGATCTCTGGATAGAATTAGATAGTCCTGGCTTGGTGTGGTGGCTCATGCCTGTAATCTTAGCATCTTGAGCGGCCAAGGTAGGAGGCTCCTTTGAGGCCAGGAGTTTAAGACCAGTTTGGGCAACATAGTGAAACCCTGTTTCTATAAAAATTTTAAAAAATATATCTGGGCAAGGTGGCACATGCCTGTAGTTCCAGTGACTCAGGAGGCTGAGGTGGGAAGATTGCGTGAATCCAGGAGTTCAAAGCTGCAGTGAGCTATGATTGCACCACTGTATTCGAGTCTAGGTGAGAGTGAGACCCTGTCTTAAAAAAAAAAGGAAGAATTAATAGTGCCCTTTAGTCCATTTGTATTACTATAACAAAATACCATCAGCTGAGTAGCTTATAAACAACAAAAATTTATCTCTTACGGTTCTGGAGGCCGGAATGTCCACGATCAAGACATCAGTGGATTCTGTATCTGGTGAGGGTTAACTTTATGGTTCATAGATGGTGTCTTCTCACTGTGTCCTCACATGGCAGAAGGAGCAAGGGACCTCGCTGAGGCCTCTTACAAGGGTGATAATCCCATTCATGAAGACTCTTCATGGCCTAATCACCTCCCAAACTTCCCATTTACTATTACCATCAATTTGGGAGTCAGGATTTCCATATATAAATTTTAGGGCTACTCAAATATTCAGACATTAGCAGGTAGGATGTTTTCAGCTACAAACAGCAAAATAAACAAGCAAAAGTTTTCAGGAAAAACTATGGACACTTACCTTGCTTCAGAAGGGAAGTAAGTGAATACAGGGTTAGCATAGTAGCTCCAGTTCCCGGGTCCCAACCCCTTTTTGGCCTTCCCACTTATAGTGAGTCAACAGCGTTTTTCCTCATGGTCTCAAGATGGCAGTGGCAGCTCCAAGTTGTCTTCAGTGACATCCACCTCCCCAAAGAACAAAGTGGTGGGAAAGAAGGTTCTACTTCTGTGTGGCTCTATTTATTAGAGAAGAAAATTTTTCCTAGGAGTTTCTTAGCAAACTTTTTCTTATGCTTCATTGACCAAAGTGAGATTACTTGGCCACCCTACTGCAAAGGAGGCTGAGAAAGTAGCCATGTGGTGTTTCCAGTCTCTGTTGTGAGAGGTGGGCTCTGCCTTAAGGAAAAAAAGGGTAAAGATGGCAGTTAAGAAGCAACACACAGAGGCAGAGGTGGCCGTTGCCCTCTTCCAGAGGACAAGTGCAGAAAGGAATGAGTGCTTTAGGATCCTGAGGTTGTGTGGTCAAGCCAGGGGTCTATTTGGGCTGCATAACAAACATGATATACAGAATGCATAAATACGTCCCCAAATTATCCAAGATCTTAGATCTGTGAAAAGTGACTTAGAAAGGAGAAATATTTCAGTGTTCCGACAAGACATCAAGATAGATATTTCATAGCCATTTGCTTTTTATATGAAGTGCTTATACTGAAATTACTCTAACCATAACACAGAAACTATTGCTGTTATAATAAATAGACATTGGGCGTTTGAAGAACTGCCTGACTACATTAGCAAAATGGAAGGTGGTTGTGATGGTCTGAGTGGAAAATTCCTCATAGTCCATTGTGTCTTGGTGGCAGGGAGTCAGAGACAAAGGAGCTTTCCCTGTGGATGCTTTGGGAGGTTGGTTCAAAACCAAGATGGTGGCCCAAGTAATCTCTATACCTTAAACTGTTAGAGAGGAAGATAATTCTCTGCATCTTTCAAAATAATGCCTGCTTCAAGTTACCTGTTAGTAGAGTTGAGAGCAGATTTGGGGCCTATGGGAGTCAGGTAGTTGTTGCATTCCTCATTTTTGTCAGACCCACTTTAGGCTACCAGGTTGGTAGTGGTCTCCCAGGCTGGCTTGAGACTTGACCTTCTCAAACCAATGTTTCTAATTTGCTTCAGACTATTTCTCTGTTCTTTGAAAAAGCAAGTTGGTAAAGCTTCACAAATCACCTATTAAATTTGAGCTGTTTTGTTTTTTACCTATGGCAATTTGCTGACTTTTTTCTTTCCTTCTACTTTTTTCTCGAGGGGAGTCGGGGGAGAGGACAGAGTCTTACTCTATAGCCTAAGCTGGAGTGCAGCAGTGCAGACTTAGCTCATTGCAACCTCTGCCTCCTAGGTTCAAGTGGTTCTTGTGCCTCAGCCTCCTGAATAGCTGGGCTTACAGGCGTTAATGTCTTGAATTTACTTGTCTCTTTGCACTCTTCTTGACTGCTTTGTATGTGACACTCAGTAACTGGAATCTTTGTAATGGTTTCCCCAGATAGCATGTAGCTAAGGATCCAAATGTCCAGTCCTGTGGGACATTAGGAGCCCACTAAGGTCTGACTGGGAGCTGCAACCTTAATGAGTTTGACCATGCAGTGGTCAATTCAATAATTTGCTTTGGAAAAATTCTTTCTTCTTAAAATTTAAAGGATATGGACTAGTAAGAAAGTAAAGTACAAATAATTTAGCATTGTTATCAGAGATAACTCTCCATTTTGGTGAATATCTTAATCTTTTTGGGGAAATAGTATATCTATATACTACTATACATGTATATGCATAAATATCATGTGTGTGTAATTTCCCCTCAAAAAGATATATATGTATGAAATGATATATATAGTAGTTACAAGATGAAATCACATCGAACATACTGTTGTATAATAAATTTTTTTCATTTCATTTTGTAATTTAACAATAGCTCATGAACTTTCCCATGAACATTTTTTCTCATGAATGTTTATTCTTTAACAAAATATTTAAAATAATTATGCCACCATGTATTTAATTAATCTTTTATTTTTAGGCATTTACATTGTTTTCATTTTTTTCTATTATAAGCAGTGCTATGATAGAAATAGCTAAAGGGCTAAATATTTGAATAATCATATTTTAGAGTACATTCTTCACAGTAGAGTCAATTGTTTGCTAATAAACTGCCTCCTGGTACTGACCCAGAAGTGCCATGAGGTGGCATGCATAGGGTGTGGTCAGGTGCCAGTGGTTTTGGGGTATCTGTTATAGGGTATGCAGTGAAGATGGTAGGCACAGGGAGACTGCATGGACTCTTCCAGTGAGGTCAGTTTGAGAAACTCAGTACTTGATGAATAGTGGTCATGTATGTCTCTAAAGTAAATTTCACTAAATTAATTTCTGTTCAGTGACACAGACCCACTTGGCCTTGGCTTTGGACTGCAGTGACTGGCAGAACAAAGTTGTATGGGCCCAAGTATAAATTCCCCTCTCCACCCCCAATAGTCTCAAATGTATGGTTTAAGGAGAAAGAAGAAATTGTTTGTGACAGGAGCAAGAGCTGGAAGATTTACTGCTCCAAAGATGACTGGGTGATATGGTTTGGCCCTATGTATCCACCCAAATCTCATCTTGAATTATAATTCCCATGTTGTGGGAGGGACCCCGTGGGAGATAATTGAATCATGGGGGCAGTTTCCCCCATACTGTTCTCATGGTAGTGAATAAGTCTCACGAGAGCTGATGGTTTGATAAGGGGAAACACATTTTGCTTGGCTCTCATTCTCTTTTCTTGCCTGCCACCATGTGAGACTTGCCTTTCACCTTCCGCCATGATTGTGAGGCCTCCCCAGCCATGTGGAACTGTGAGTGCAGCTAAACCTCTTTCTTTTGTAAATTGCCTAGTCTTGGGTATGTCTTTATCAGCAGTGTGAAAAATATGTCTTTAATCCACTGGGTCACATTTTTGCTTACAAGTCTAGCCTCTGTTTTGTGATTTCGGGATTATAATCTGGGATCCATGAATTTAAGAAGTCAGTAACTGATAAAGTAAAATAGAAACTCAGCCAAGGTGGTGGTGAATCCTGGTTCTAATTATTGCTTTGTTGGAATGTTTATCTTCCCAACTTTAACCACTGTTTGCTTTTTTATGTCCTTTTTCTCTGTCATATGTTCTAATGTAATATATAATTTTGCTGGATAAACACTTGGGGCTTTTGATAGAAATGGATAAAATTAATAATTTGCCTACTTCTCTGACTACAAGTATGGGTGTGGGAGTTAATAGTAACTTTTAAATTTCTCTTTATACTTTTTCAAAGCATATATATATATTTAAAAAGAGCACTCCCTTCACCTCTCTTCCTCATTTTTTTTGAGCTCTCAGGAGGATTTAAGGTGATGGTGAAGTAATGACAGGCTTGTAAACTCCCAAACCAATCTGGCCTGCTGTGGGTCCCACTTTGCTGTCTTCTGGCTGCAGGTCTTGGGTTAGTCATTTAATTCCTCTAAGCTTCAGCTTCTTTATCTTAAAATAAGTATTTCATTAGTTTCTTTAATATGTGAAACTGACTCTTGTTAACTTAAGCAAGAAAAAGATTTACAGGAAAGGTACTGGGAAGCTTATGAAATGGAAGAAGGAGCCGAACAATGGAATCTTTGTAAGGGCTGGGTCAGGGATTCCACCCAGAGAGAGGAGACTACAAATGCCCGGGGTCCTGACCGGTCTCCAGGCCCCCCAAGGAGGAACCTCATTGGCTGGCACTGAGTCAACACATCCTCCTCTGGCCTCTTCTCTCCCTAAAGGGTTGTCCTGGGCAGCTTGATTGGCAATTACACTAGAGTCACATGAAATACAGAAAGGACATTTCCTTAACACCAAGGAGGCTATTACCAGAGGAAGGCACATACGAAACCCAGAACACCACCTCACAGCTCTTGGGAAGATTCAGATACTGTACCTAAGGTACCTCAACAAACAACAGCTATGATGGTCATTATGTCTATCAGAAGTTAAGCTTGAGATTACCCATTAGGTTAGTATGAGAGCAAGAAGAAAAGTGTTTTTTGTTTTTTTTTTTTTTTACTTTTGAGGTGAGTGCTTTCTCTTCACATGACATTTTACTAAGAAGTAGATTGCGTCCCTTCTCAGGCAGACTGAATCAGAATCTCTTTGGAACAGGGTCCCAGGACTCCCCCTCTTTAACAAGGAACTCAGGTGAACCTAGTGCACACTAGTTTTGAGACCCAGAGCCCTTACTGAGTAGGTGGGAGAATTTGACTACCTGCTTAGAAAGCGTTTTCAAAGGTGAGATTTTTTTCCCTAACACTGTAGCCACGGTGGGCCTGTGTTTTGCTTGAAGGAGTGAAACAAGGTAATCAGACAGGTTGGTCTATAAGCGGTGGCTCACAATGCTGGCTGCACATTAGAATCACCTGGGGAGCACTGACAACATACTGGTGCCTGGGGCCCATCATGAAGAGCCCTAGTGTGACCGTTTCCCACCAGCAACCAAGTGTTTTCAATGTGCTCCCAGAATGGGAACTACGGAGAGACCCTTTTCAACCCAGTCTGGAAGCCCAGTGGCCTTGCCCTTCTGGGAAATGGCTAAGGATGCGGTGGTTACAAAGCGTATCACTTCAATAACCTCGTTTGATCCTAGGGCAGGTGGGGGCATGTAATAATCTCTGGCTCATGATTTCACAGATGAAGGAACTGACTGCTCCGAAAGGTTCATTGACTGCAGAGTCTAGAAAAGGCAGGGTGAGAACTGAGGCCTGTTCTTCCAGTCTGAGGCTCATATTTCCATTCTCTTTCCTCTCAGACTGGGGAGCATCCAGATTTTCCAAACTTTCTTTCGGTTACAGGTTCAAGGACACCTAAACAGGATCCCCTACACCCCTCACAAGAGAGCTTATTTGAGAATTCTTACTCTTCAGGGCCTTCAGCCACTTTCTGGGAGGTCTTCTAAGTCATTTCTGTCCCTCATGCTTTGATTTAGGCACCAGTGTCGTGAGCGTCGTGCCTTCCAGGAATCTGGTAAGGGTGGCAAGTATAACAACATTGTCCCTGCCAACAGCCTACGGGGTGGCCTCATCTTCTGAAGGAACATTCCTGAAAGAGCTGTGAACTCTGCTGCAAACAGAGCCTGTCTTAGAGTTCTCTTCCTTCCATGCAACACCAGACAGAGCGTTAAGCGCAGTCAATACTCTATGATCAGACACAGTGTGAAATCTTCTCACCCTCTGACTTCTCCTGCATCTGCCTTCTGTGACTACTTTTTAAAGATTATTTTTTTGGGGCTGGGGGCAGTGGCTCACACCTGTAATCTCAGCACTTTGGGAGGAGGGCGGATCATGAGATCAGGAGATTAAGACCATCCTGGCCAACGTGGTGAAACCCCATCTCTACTAAAAAATACAAAAAACTAGCCGGCATGGTGGTATGTGCCTGTAATCTCAGCTACTCGGGAGGCTGAGGCAGGAGAATTGCTTGAACCCGGCAGGTGGAGGTTGCAGTGAGCCAAGGTTGCACCACTGCACTCCAGACTGGGCGACAGATACTCTGTCTAAAAAAAAAAAAAAAAAAAAAAAAAACTAATACATAGTCACCAAAGGACATATAGAAGTACAGAAAATGAGAAATAGGAAAAAACCCACAAGTGATTATAAGTATTTGTTACAAACACCATGTATCTACTCAACTTGCCTTCTGCTATCTGTATAACAGTCAGCCCTTCACATGAGGAGCTTCAGAGCGTGAGTTCTTAACCCCCTTCCCTCTTCCCTTCCATAGCCATCAGGAAAGCGCACAGCCCCTGCTAAGACTTGAGGTACTTTCTTCCAGACCTCTTTCCTGTTTTCCACTTGTGCAAACCTCTTGTTGCTCCCTGAAGGAGGGAGGCACTGGATATTTCTGGGTCTTTGCTCTGCTAGGCTTGGCATGAAGAATAGTCCCTGTTCTGCCCATCAGCTCTGCTATCAAGGCACAGCCCAAAGAGAATCTCTCTGTTATGGGCTGAATTATGTCTCCTCCAAAATTTAGGTGTTGGAACTTAATGGTCAACGTGCTAATATTGAGAGGTGGGGGCTTTAAGAGGTAATTAGGCCAGGTGGAGGTCTTTTAGAGGTGGTTAGGCCACGTGGGGTCTTTAAGAGGTAATTAGGTCATGATGATTTCTCTCCTCGTGGTGGTGAGAGTTGGTCCCTTTTGTCCGTCCTTCTGACATGTAAGGAAGCAGCATTTCTCTTCTCGTGACTACTTTTTAAAGCTCATGTTTTTGGGCCAGCTGTAGTGGCTCACGCCTATAATCCCAGCACTTTGGGAGGCTGAGGTGGGTGGATCACGAGGTCAGGAGATGGAGACCATTCTGGCCAACATAGTGAAACCCCATCTCTTTTAGAGGTAATTAGGCCAGGTGGGGTCTGTAAGAGGTAATTAGTTCGTGGTGAGTAATTTTAAGCATTCAAGCTGCCATCTTGGAAGCAGAGAGACTGGATCCTTACAAGACAACCTGCGTTCCAGGGCCTTGATCTCGGACTTTTCGGCCTTCATAACTGTAAGTAAATAAATTACTGTTCTTTATAAATGTCTCTGTCTTAGGTATTTTGTCATAGCAGCATAACTAGACTAAGACGGGGCCTTTAAAGAGTTAAAATAATGCTGTTAGGTTGGGCCCTAATACAATCTAACTGGTGTCCTTTTAAGAAGAGGAAATTTGGATTATTAGAGATGTCAGGGATGTGCCTGCACAGATGATAGGCTATGTGAGGACACAGCAAGAAGGTGCCATCAGTAAACCAAGGAGAGAGGTCTCAGAAGAAGCCAAACCTACTGACACCTTTGAGAAAATAAATTTCTGTTGTTTAAGCCACCAAGTCTGTGGTATTATTATGGCAGCCTGGGCAAACTAATACACCTTCTAAATTGTTCTAACACCCAGTCCTCCTCCTAGACAGAGGTGGTACCTTTTCCTTGGTGTACTCACCACATTCCCTTTTTTTTTTTTTTTTAACAGTTTTACCATTTGTTATCCCCTCTTTGCCATAAGTTCTCTGAGGGCCAGGCCTGGCTCATTTCTGCATTCCCAGCATCTAACACAGCACTGAGTACATGCCATACTTGGGAAAACATATTTGAATGAGTGAGGGAATGAATGAATGAGCAACAGACTGCTTTAAGCTCTTGCCAGTATTCTGGGCTCCTACAAGGGGTCCAACAGCTGCTTGTGAGTAGATGGACTCATGTATGTGGCAGACTTTTAGGGACGGGTTCAGGGACTCTAGACTTGGAGAGAGGTCAGGCAGATGGGCAGGACACAGGGATGATGGTCCAGCCCCTCACCCACCGCACCCCCTCCTGCTGACTCACATGCCTTGGAGCAGTCCTCTGCTTCACAGCCTGCCAGCCGAGGCCCTGGCTCCCAGCCCTCCCTTCCGCTTCAAATCGGCCACTTAATCACATGCAGAAGATGTAAATTCCCTGAGGCCCTGTTGTGTGGTCCTCTCCTCAAAGGCTGTCTCCCCACCCCAGTTTCTGGAAGTCCCTTTGGAGGGTCTGACAGACGGTCTTCCTTTCCCACCCCTCCAGCTGGACAGGCTCAGGGAACAGAAGGAGTTTTCTGGGAACAGACTGGGGAGGAGGAGCCAGGAACATTGACAAAGGCACAAGTTGTGGCTTTCTGTGCTCTGCGCTTGCTGTCCAAGCGGGGATCTGAGCTGCCCCCGAAGTGGTCCATGGGCAACGGTGCAAGCAAAGAGATTGCTCATGGTGTAGTGTTTGCCTGGCCTCCCCAGGATTCAGCCCTGATGGTGGACAGCCTCTTTGAATAGGAAACCCTCTAGAGGAAACAGTTCTAAGTGAGAAAGAAGCCAGGGAGACAAGCCTGGCCTAGGATCAAAGCTATGGGCCTTAAAGGGTGGGCTCAGCTTGAAGACTGGCTGCATCTAACTACTGGGTCAATGCCATGAACCGGGCTGCAGGGACCAGGCCAGGCTTAGCGTGATGCAGGGAGAAGGCAGCATCCCCTACTTTCAGAATCTGGCCCCTGGGTACTCTGGGGGCTTTTGCAGTGCTGAGAGGTATCAAAAATATGCAGTGGCAGGATGTGTTGGCTGGCAGAGTCGGACGTGCTCCAGGGAGGGCGGGAGGTTGCCCGGGAGCCGGGACCAAGTTCTCCAGCAGGTGCAGTGTTTGGAGCCCATTGACACTTGAGGGGCCCATAATAATGCCTTACTTTCTTTTAAAATCAGGAAGGAAAACAACCTGAACTTCTAAGATACAATGTGTCATATTATATGATTCTATTTATATGAAATATACAAAATAGGCAAATACAAAGAGACAAAGTAGCTTAGTGGTTGCCAGGTGCTGGGAGAAGAGAAGTCTGGGGAGTGACTCCTAAGAGGATCAGGTGTCTTTCTGGAAAGATGAAGATGTCTGGAATTAGTGGTGAAGGTTGCCCAACCTTGTGAATACACCAAAAACCCCGGAATTGTACACTTCAAAAGGGTCAATTTTATGTCATGTAGCTTTTCTCAAAGCGGTTATTTTATTTTTGAAAGATGAGAATTATGGACAGAGGAAAACAATAAAGAGCAACAGTACAATATGCAGTATTTAACTCAATGAACAAGAAATGTGTTTAAACAAAGATATGAGATGAAGTTAGACAAAATTAAAATTGGGCTGTTGGTGGCTTTCTGGAATGCTGAGCTAAAGAGAATTTGAGGCTGCATGAGTCTTTTTAAAACTTGAACAAGCTGTGCGATCAATTAGTGATGCCTGCCCTGGGCACAGGAGAGGAAGGAGGAGGAACTGGTGGCAAGTATTTGCCATCCTTAACTGGATAATCTCTGTGGTCCCTCCCTAAAATCAAGCTCTCTCATCTGAGTCACTCTGACATGGAGTGGGTGGGGAGATGTGGGCCACAGCAGGGTTAGAAGAGGAGGGAGAATGGAATAAGGTAGAGGCCTTCTTACATCCAACAGATGAAACGGAACATTCTCCTTGGAGAAGAGGCAGTGGAGCCAGCGATTTAGAACGACCACTCCTGGCACAGACATTCATTAAAATACGTGCATTGCTAGCACACTTCTTTTTCCAGTGGGTCTTAGCAATTAAGATCCTCCGTCACTTCTCAGTGTGTAAAGAGACTCGTTCTGGGCAGTAAAGAAAAATACGTTTGTCATTGGAATGATAGCCACAACTGCCAAAGCTATTTTTATTGGTGGCAGTGGAGCTGGCCTTATCACTTCTGGGAAAAATAATGAATATTAGCGGTTCTGTTTACAAATATGCACCTTTCACTGGTTTCTCTCATGGCTTAGCAATTTTTCAACAGGACAGCTTTCTGGGAAACACTGTACACGGCCAAAAGATGATAAAATGTGGTATCCAGAGAGATGCCTGGGGCTCTGTTTGTTTAACTGGGTAATTGGGCATAGACTTGGAAAGGTCAACCTCCTGCAGCCAAGTTGCCCCAGGTGTTATTCTAGAAGGAGCCTCTCTGGTTAAGTAATCAGGTCTAAAAGCGATTCTCCCTCTTTTCACCTGCTTCCCAAAGGGCCACCCTTTTACAAACCCCCTACCAACCTTTATTCAAGCAAATCTTGAGCTCACTTATCTGCACGAACCTTTCCAGGAAGAGCCCAAAGTGTGAGAATCATTTCCCCATCGCTTTGCTGTTTGGAGCTCAATCTGCTTTCTCTCCATGACTCACTAATGTATTTAAACACTGGAACTGCTAATGAGATCAGAAAGTGATCGGCTGTCAGTTCCCAAGTGAAATTGATCAGTGATTGTCTCAGGCTTAGAAAAGAAAATGCTTCCCATGACAGCCTGCAGATTTCTCTGATCCTATTGGTGCTCCTCTTTATCATCTATGAAATTTGTTTTAGGGCCCATTGCTTCTACAAGATTATCTGTAGAGCCTCACGGCAGGTGTTGTCCACATGGCCACTTTAGAAAGCCCAGAGCGACTATTATCAGAAACCGAGCTCAGGGATGAAGTCACAATGTTCAGAGTTTGCTGCAGCTGTGATTCGTTTAAGAACTAAATACTCCTGGCCAGGCACGGTGTCTCATGCTTGTAATCCCAGCACTTTGGGAGGCCGAGGCAGGCGGATCACCTGAGGTCAGAAGTTTGAGACTAGCCTGGCCAACATGGTGAAACCCCATCTCTACTAAAAATACAAAAATTAGCTGGGTGTGGTGGCATGTGCCTGCAGTCCCAGCTACTAAGGAGGCTGAGGCAGGAGAATCACTTGAACCTTTTTTTTTTTTTTTTTTTTTTTTTTTTTACAGAGTGTCTGTTGCCCAAGCTGAAGTACAGTGGTGCTATCTTGGCTCACTGCAAACTTAGCCTCAAGGGGTTCAAGTGATTCTCATGCCTCAGCCTCCCAAGTAGCTGGGATTACAGGTATGTGCCATCACACCTGGCTAGTTTTTGTATTTTTACTAAAGATGGGATTTCACCATGTTGGCCAGGCTGGCCTTGAACTGCTGGCCTCAAGTGATCCACCTGCCTAGGCCTCCCAAAGTGCTGGGATTACAGGTATGAGTCAAAACTAACCATTTTAAAGCACAGAATTTAATGGCGTTTAGTACCTTCACAATGTTGCCCAACCATCATTTCTCTCTAGTTCCAAAACATTTTCCTCACTTCCAAAAATGATCTTGTCCCCATGAAATAGTCATTCCCCGTTCCTTTCACCGAGCATAAGGTTTTCAAGGTTCGTCCACATTTCAGAACTTCCTTCCTTTTCTAGCTAAACAATATTCCATGGTAAGGACCTACCACATTTTGTTTCTCCATTCATCTGGTGATGGACATTGGGCTGTTTCCACTTTTTGGCTAGTATAAGGAATGCTGCTATGAACACTTGTGTAGAAATAGCTATCTGGAAATTTTTCATTTTTCTTGGATATATACCTAGAGGTGGAATTTCTGAGTCCTGTGGTGACTCTAAGTTTAACTTTTTGAGAAGGTGTCACTGTTTTCAAAAGGGGCTGCACCATTTTCCATTCTCACCAGCAGTATATGAGGGTTCGATGTCCACATCCTCTTAACACTTGCTACTGTCTGTCTTTTGATTGTAGCCATCTTAGTGGGTGTGAAGTGGCAATCATCTCATTTTAAGAATGAATAAGCTGAGGACAGAGAGGATCTGTGACCTGTTCCGCATCATGTGTCAGAGGTTCTGGACAGCAAATCTCTAACTTCCAATCTGATGCATGTTCCCATCAGAACAGGCATCTTTTCTCTTCAATATTGAGAGAGGAGCAAAGGCAGAGCAGTAAGCGAGGCTGGAATGAAGCCAGGCTTCCCTCACTGGCTGTTATGATAGAACTCGAGGGCTCACCATGAGTGGAGGATGGCAGCCGTGGGCCTCAGGGGAGGGGGTTCACACTCAGGGGCAGTCTGGCTGGGCTTTCCCCAGGTCTTTGCAAGCCTCACTTTATTTTCTGAATTTTTCTTTGGTGGCAGAGAGCTTCAGCAATGGCATAAATTGGCTTCACCTACATATGGCTGAGATCCCATACAAAGCTAGTCATAGTTTTACACGTTGAAGGTAAGATAGGAGGTAAATAAGATGGAGCTCAAATTCAACATACCAACGTCCTGTCTCAATATGATTCTATCAAGTGTTGACAACAGAGGTAGGAGTAGGGCACAAAGGGAGCACAGATAAGGGGCTCCAACCCAATCTGCAAAAGGTGAGCAGGAGCTGAAGGTTGAAGGCCTTAGAGGGATGGTGGGAAGCTTGCCAGGCCTGCTCTCCAGACAGAGGTGGGTGAAGTATACAAGCTACCTTTCTGGGAAGGGAGGGAATGGCTTGAAAGTCAAGGAATATGGTAGTCCAGCAGCGCAAGCCTGCAGTGCCTCGGTGGGTCTCGACAGAGCTTTGCACAGCTGAAAAAGCATTTCTAGTGGTTGGCCTATAAGCAACCCAGCACATAGAATGCAAACTGACGATTTTTGGACAAGTGCTAAGAGGTGGCATGAGAAAGGTGACCATGGACTAGCTGAGAAAATAACCCTCACAGCCATGAATCAAGTTCTGTGCTTCAATGTGTACCTTATGGAAAGTATGAGGTGTCAGGCTGGCTTTGTTGATGACACCTCCCCCATGTGCAGCATGACTATTGTTTTTCAGTTATGAAGGAAATATATCCCAAACAGCCCTACAAATAAAGCCTACTTTGATTCACCTTTTCCATCTTAGTTTGCATAATGCACTATTTTTTTTTTTTTTTTTAACATCAGTGTGGTTTCTGCCCAGGTGGGCCTCAGCAAGAGTGTGAAATAGCTGAGGTTTCTTCCTCAGATCACATAAAGCTACTGTAACTTTACCTCCTCCTGATATACTGTGGAGAGTGATGTATACAAGTGTAATGTGCCCTAGGTGCTGTTACTGTAAAGTTGAATACATTTTTTATTTTAAACCTTGGTTTTAAACCCTTTACTCTTGCAAGTCGTGTTTCCAGTGCTTTGTGCTGTTAGAGATATCTGCCGAGTTCATGTTGAGGGTCTTTTTTATGAAAATCTAAGATATCTGGCGACTAGTGACTGTGGCACGTAAGCCTGAATGTTGTTTGAAGCAAATTTCAGCTGATATTCAAAGTTATCATTTCTAGTGTAAGAATTCTGGCATGCTCTAGAATCTATACCTAAGAACATGCAGGAACAGTAATTTTTGAGTCATAAGAGGGTAAGAGTAGGGACCTGTCTAAAGCTTTTAAAATAAATTGGTTAGATTATATATAACTGATTGATGAAGAAATATTTCTTAACACATTTAGTCCATTTTTAGTAAGTGAGGAGATGGCAATTGTTCATATCACAGAATGTTATCTTTTTTAAAAATTGGGATTGCTAGGTAGATGCCCAAGGTCTCTCAACTAGTGCTCCCTAAACTTTTTGGCACCAGGGACCTGTTTCATGGAAGAAAATTTTTCCACGGACCCAGGGAGGTGGGGTGGTTTCAGGATGATTCAAGCACATTACATTTATTGTTTGTTTTCTTCCTCTCCTTTTCCTTTCTTTCTCTTTCTTTCTCTCTTTCTTTTTCTTTCTCTCTCTCTCTCTCTCCCCCCCTCCCCCTCTCCCCCCCCCCCCCTCCTCTCTCTCCTCTCTCCTCTCTCTCTCCTCTTCTTTCCACAGGGTCCACTCTGTCACCCAGGCTGGAGTATAGTGGTGCAATCTCTGCTCACTGCAATCTCTGCTTCTCAGGTTCAAACAATTCTCCCACCTCATCCTCCCACATAGCTGGGACCACAGGCATGCACCACCATACCCAGCTAAGTTTTGTACTTTTAGTAGAGATGAGGTTTCACCCTGTTGGCCAGGCTGGTCTGAAACTCCTGACTTCAAGTGATCCACCTGCCTTGGCCTCCCAAAGTGCTGGGATTACAGGCCTGAGCCACTGTGCTGGGCCTGTAATAAAAAAAGAAAAAATTTATTACATTGTGATATATAATGAAATAATTATACAGTTCACCATAATGTAGAATCAGTGGAAGTCCTGAGCTTGTTTTCCCGCAACTAGATGGCCCTATCTAGGGGTGATGGGAGACAGTGACAGATCAGACCTTAGATTCTCATGAGGAAAGTACAACCTAGATTCCTCACATGTGCAGCTTTGCGCTCCTCTGAGAATCGAATGCCATCAGTGATCTGACAGGAGGCAGAGCTCAGGCAGTAATGCTCGCTCACCGGCCACTTACCACCTCCTGTGTGACCCGGTTCCTAATGGGTCACAAACCTTTACTGGTCTGTGGCCTGGGGGTTGGGAACCACCGCTCTAAACCATCGATAGCACCACAGTTGTGGAAGAAGAAACATTCTCCTTTAGAGAATGCATATGACTTTCTTCTGGATTGGAAGTAAGGTTTACTCTCTAGCACAGAATATAGACATATAGTATGAACCCCGTCTTCCTCTTTTTTTTCTGCCACAATTTGCGGAAGGGTTCTAGAGAGGACACTGGCATCTTCGTTTCTCTCTCTTACTGGTGCTGGGTCCTGGACAGCATCTAGCAAAGGCTGGAGGGAGGGCTGAGAGAAGCTTGAGGAATATGGTAGGTCAGGAAGGAAAATTCCCAGGACTGCATTTTTGGGGGCCTGCTGGAGTGAGGGTGAGAAGTGAGGGAGATTTGGAATTTGATGTCTCACCTTCTCTTCTTCCTTCTCTCTTTATCCATTCCTTCACTCAACAACTTTTTAAATGAGCACCTACTACATGTCAGGGCGTATATGCTATTGGTGTGTATGAGATGCATGAGACAGAGTTCCTGTGCTCCTAGAGCCTATGGTGGGTCCAGGGGGGATGTGACATGTGGTATGGAGGAGAGTATGCAGAGGATGAGTCTCACCCATCAATTTCAGGCAGTGTGGGTGGTTTATGGGCGATCACAAGGGCCCTGCAGTGGCTCACACTGCTCTTTTTCCTGCAATTTAGTTGGCTCCACAAATGCCTGCTTGCATTGCCAAATTCAGCTGGAACATCACTTCCTGACACTGGACATAGACTGCAGCACTCCTAATGCTCTGTGTCTGTCTCTGCCTCCTGCTTCCAGGTGGAGAGGTCCTTGAAGCCTGAGACCGTGGTTTACTCAGCTGGTATTCCACTGCTCAGGACAAAGAAGATGCTGAGCAATGGTGCTTGAGTAAATGAATGAATGAACCTCAGGACTTGTATTTTGTTTCTTGAGCACCACTTGTTGAGGTCATTTTCTTCCCTGCCTGCAGGCTCCTGAGTTACCACACAGCCACCTAATTTAGCCAGGGACACTGTGGAGAGGGCCTGGAAACCTGGTTACACAAGCGTCTGGCCTATTAGTTCTCTATTGCTGCTGTACCAAGTTATCACAAACTTAGTGGCTTAAAGCAGCACAAGTTTATTATCTTACAATGCTGGAGGTCAGATGGAGGACACAGGTTTTGAGCTGGCAGGGCTGCATTCTTTCTTCAGGCTCCAGGGAAGAATCTGTTTCCATGCCTTTTCTGATTCTTAGGGCCACCCACATTCCTTGCTCCCAACTGTTTTTTCCTGTTGCTTCTACCAGTAACAGCAGCTTAAGTCTTCTTATACCATCATCTCTCCAGTTTTCTTTCTTCTGTATCCCTCTTCCACTTATTTTTTATTTATTTATTTATTTATTTATTTATGTTTTGAGACAAAGTCTTGCTCTGTCGCCCTGGCTGGAGTGCAATGGCATGATCTTGCCTCACTGAAACCTCCACCTCCAGGGTACAAGAGATTATCCTGCCTCAGCCTCCCAAGCAGCTGGGATTACAGGCACTCCCACTATGCCCACTAAGTATTGTATTTTTAGTAGAGACAGGGTTTCGCCATGTTGGCCAGGCTGGTCTCGAACTCCTGACCTCAGGTGATCCTCCTGCCTCGGCCTTCCAAAGTGCTGGGATTACAGGCATGTGCCACTGCGCCCGGCCCCTCTTCCACTTGTAAAGACCCTGTGATTCTATTGGGACTACTCTAAACCCAGGATAATCTCCTGTGTCAAGGTCATCTAATTAGCAATCTCAATTCCATCTGCAACTTTTCTTCTCCTTTGCCATGTAACCCGACATGTTCACATTCTGGGGAGTAGGGCGTGGACATCTTTGGAAGAGTCCATTATTCTGTCCACCACTGCCTGTGATGCGTTTCAAATCCCAGATAGGGAATCTCTTGGTTACCTTCCCCATAACTCTCTTCCATTCCTATGAATAACTCAGTGTTAACTGTTGTAAGACTTGCCATTCAAGCCAAAGACCAGTGTTTGATCCAGAAAGAACCAGGTGGGTGCTGTGGGTGAACACCTTCTTCTACAAATGGGGGTGAAAGTAAATGAGTCATGTATGGTGCTGACTTCTCTCTAGTTCTGAATCATGACCACAAAGTTGTGCTTGACCACAGATGAACCAATCCTGTGTCGAGATGACTGTTAATGATAATAGCCTTGTGCCAGGAGCTCTTTTGTATATATCATTTCAATTACCATTGCATATATCACACAATTACAGTAGGTATTATAGTCCCCGTGGTTCAGGTGAAGAAACTGAAGTTGAGCCGAATTAAGTAACTTGTTCTAAGTCACATAGTGGTCACACAGTGGCAGAGCTGAGTTTAGAGAGGGGGTTTATCTGATTTCACTCCATTTAGAGTCAGCTCTAGGAATCCATTTCTTTTAAAAGTCCTCCTGAGGCTGGCATGGTGGCTCATGTCTGTAATCTCAGCACTTTGGGAGGCCGAGACAGGCAGATCTCCTGAGGTCAGGAGTTCAAGACCAGCCTGGCCAACATGGTGAAGCTCCATCTCTACTAAAAATATCAAAATTAGCCAGGTGTGGTGGCATGCACCTGTAATCCCAGCTACTCAGAGGGCTAAGGCAGTAGAATAGCTTGAACCTGGGAGGTGGAGGTTGCAGTGAGTTGAGATAGTGCCATTGTACTCTAGCCTGGGTGACAGAGTGAGACTCTGTCTCAAAAAGAAAATATCCTCCTGAATTGTTTGTTAGTCCTTAGGGGAGAGATTGTGCACTCGAATTACCTGGTGTGCTTTTAAGTAATACCAATGACCCACTGCAAACTAATTGCAACCGAATCTCTGGGGGTAGGGCTTGGTTGTCTGCATTTTTTTTGTTAGTTTCCCTAATTATTGTAAACTGCAGTAGAGGTTAAGAGGTGCTGGCTTAGGGAATGCTGTGTGTGTCCTTCAGAACCAACCTTGCATCACTTTGTGCTCTTAACCTCAGAGTGCTCAGAACTGCCCCCTTCTTGTTCTGTGGCTAGGGAGGAGATGTCCAGCAAGCTGGGTTCTCTAACTCTTTTGGGACTACCTGGCCCCCTCCACACTTGTTGGCAGACATCTTGCTGAAGTTATGTGGGAGCTTCTCTAACTGCCCTTCACTGCTTTCTTGACTTAGCCGCTGCAGGTGGGTGCCTTTGCCTCTGTCTCCGTCTCCCCAGGTGAGCAGGGAAGTAGAGAAACAGCTCCACAGAGTGCAGGAGTAATATGCTGCACTTTAGAAGATAAAAGTACTTCATTTTCACTCTCTTCCTCCCCTTCTCCTCATTGATTTTATGTTGGAATAAGTTCTCAGTACCAGCAGAAAATACTAATTTGCAAAGAGTGATTTAAGTGTCTCTTCAGACTTCTTGTTGGTTTAGTAAATCCACATAACACTTTAGAGTGGAAAGAACTTGAATGCTTGCCCAGAGTGGCAGACATGTGCTGTTGCCAGAAAAAGCAGGCAACTGGGGTGAAGGGGAACAGAGTTTTAGCCCTGTGTCTGTGACAAGTTTGCTATGTGGTATCAGGAAGGTAATTAAAACCTTTATGCCTTCCACAAAAGTCAGACTCCAGGAGTGTGGTGGGGTACGTTAGGGGTTTCCTCACCTTTCTAGGCCATGTATGTTTTAACATACTAAAAAAAAGTTCTTATGAAACACTTCAAGAATATAGATTAGAGGAAATAATGTGACTATCCATTGTAAAATTTAGATAATGGTTATTTTGCCAAATTCATTTTAGATTTCTTTTAAAAAAGAAAGATACATTGATACTTACCTTATCTACTGTCCCTTTCCGGCTTTTTCTTTTTTCCCCTCCTTCCTCCAACAATGACCATTTACTTAACCTTGATATGTTATTCTTCTGCAAGGTTTTCTGCTTTTGCTACTTGTGTATGTATCCACAGATGCTCATGCTTTAATTTTGTATTTTCAAATTAACTGTACATTTTCTTTTTGTTTGCGATTTGAAAATGTTTTTCTATCCCAAATTAAAAGGTATTTTCCCATGTTATATTTTGAAGAGGTTTCAGTTTTGCTTCTCATATGGAGGTCTTCAACCCATTCAGAATAAATACTTTCAGAGGATTGCTTCATGCCAGGAATTGGAGGCTGTAGTGATATATGATTGTACCGCTGCACTCCTGCTTGGGCAACAGAGTGCAATCCTGTCTCTAATAAATAAATAATAACAAACATAGAATCCATATTTGTAAAGTTGTGCAGGAGGAACAGTTTTTTCCCCATTATTTCAATAGTTCATTCTTTCTCTACTGATTTATAACATCAGGTCTGTTCCATGTCTGGTCTTTGTATACGCAGACATTTATTATGCTCTGGATTCAGTTCTATTGGTCTAGGTGTCTATTCCTACAATACTGCATTGATTTAACTGCTATATCCTCATAAGTTTTTCAATTAATTTTAAATTGAGATATAATTTGCATACCATAAAATTCACCCCATTAGAGTGTAAAATGTGGTATATTTGCAAAGTTGTGCAACCATCATCACTATTTAATTGCAGCACATTTTATCACCCCAAAAAGAAACCCTGTACCCATGGCAGTCACTCCCTCTCTCCGCTTCCCCCAGCTTCTGGAAACCACTAATCTACTTGCTGTCTCCATGTATTTGCCAGTTCTAGTCATTTCATATAAATGGAATCATACAATATAGTCTTTTGTGTTTGGCTTCTTTTATTTAGCATTTTTCAAGTTTCATCCATGTTGTAGATTATATCGATACTACATTCTATTTTATGACTAAATCATATTCCATTGTATAGATATACCATGTTTTATCTGTTCATCATTGATGAGCATTTGGATGGTCTCCACTTTTCGGCTATTATGAATAAGCCACCATGCACATTCCTGTACCACTATTAGTGTAAACATATGTTTTCATTTCTTTAGAGTATATACCTAGGAGTACAATTGCTGGATCAAATGGGAACTCTATGCTTAGAATTTTGAGAAAACATCAAAATATTTTTCAAGGTGGCCTACCAGTAACATATGAGGGTTCCACTTTCTCTACATCCTTACCAACACTCGTCTGTGGTTTTGATTATAGTCATCCTAGTGGATGAGAAGTCATATTGCATTGTGGTTTTGACTTGTATTCCCTCCTGACTAATGATGTTGGGTGTCTTTTCATGAGCTTATTGTCCATTTGCATACCTTCTTTGGAGAAATGGCTATTTAAATCTTTTGTCTCATTGTATGTTTTGACATATAGTAGATGATTCCTTCCTTTTACTTCTTCAAAATAGTCTTGACTATTCCTGTTCCTTCACTCTTTCATATAAAATTTGAGTGGACTTATCTCACACAAAAATTCATTGGAATTTATAATGAAACCTGGGTGTGTAATTTGGGAAAGCTGATTTCTGCAAATCCTTTCTATAACTGTGGTAAATATTGTTGGTTTCCCATTTTAGTACCAGCTCTGGAACGCCTACCACCAAATTATTACATGAGGGAGAAAGAGACTAATAGTTTAAACAAACCACTGTTATATGGGTCTCTATTACACTCATTGAAATTCATATCCCAAATAATAAATGATATATTATCTAATTAGATTAAATATACTCTTCAATTACTTAAAAATTATTTTTTTCATAAAGACTTTCACATCATTTGTTAGATGTATTTCTGTGTTTTTATATTTTTTGTTGCGATTGTTACCTTTTTCAAAACCATGTGTTCTGTGTGATTATTGTTAATATATAAGGACATTATTAACTTTGTATAACAGCAACTCTACTAAATTATGAGTTCTATAAGTTCTATAGATGTTTTTGACTTTTCTGTCTTGATTAGTATATCTGGGGATTCTGAACTTTTTCTCTCTTTCAGGTCTTATATCTTAAAATGTCTTTTTCTTGTCTTTCTGCATTTGACTAACATTGACAGTACAGGCTTCTATAGAAGTAATAATAGCTGCCATCTATATATTTTTTCTTAAAAAACAAAACTATATTCTCACCATTAATTGTTAAGTTTGCTGTTTTGTTTGAGATGGAGTCTCAAACACTCCAGTCTCCTACGCTGGAGTGCAATGGTGCAATCTTGGCTCACTGCAACCTCCGCCTCCTGGGTCCAAGCGGTTCTCCTGCCTCAGCCTCCCAAGTAGCTGGGACTACAGGCATGCACCACCATGCCTGGCTAATTTTTGTATTTTTAGTAGAGATGGGGTTTCTTTACTAATTGGCCAGGCTGCACTCAAACTCCTGACCCCAGGTGATCTGCCCACCTCAGCCTCCCAAAGTGCTGGGATTACAGGCATTGAGCCTCCATACCTGGCCTTGTTTGTTTTTGATAGATATTCTTCATCTGGTTAAAAATAAATCTCTTTCCTTTCTACTAATAATTTTTTTCGGCAAGTGACGTTAGTAAGATGGTGAAATAGGAGGTCCCTGGCTCTAGTCCCCCTCATAGAAATGCCCATTAGCAACTAAATATCTAAAGGAAATATGAACAGAACTGAAAGGAAAAACAAGCAGCAATACAATAATAGCAGAAGACTTAAATACTCCACTCTCATCAATAGATAAATCATCCAGACAGAAAATCAATCAGCAAACAGCAGACTTGAACATCACGGTAGACCAGATGGACACATTAGACATAGACATAGCATGTCAGCAGCAGCAGCAGAATAGACCATCTTCTCAAGCACATATGGAACATTCTGCAGAATATATTATATGTTAGATTACTGAACAAGTCTTAAAAATTCAAGAAGTATGTAAGTATACTTTTTAATCATAATGGTATGAAAATATAAATCAACAATAAAAGGAAAGCTGGAAAATTCACAAATATGTAAAATCAAACAACACACTCCTGAATGAGTCAAATAATAAAGAATTTAAAAAAAAAATCTTGAGATAAAGTAAAATGGAAACACAGCATACCAAATATCATGAGATGCAGCTAAAGCAGTTCTAAGGGGACTATGTAGCAATAAATGTCTACATGAAGAGAAAAGAAAGATCTAAAGTAAACAATCTAACTTTGTGTCTCGGGAAACAGAAAAAGAACAAACTAACCCCAAAGTTGGCAGAAAAAAAGAAATAATAAAGACCAGAGAAGAAATAAGTGAAATAGGAACTAGAAAACAGTTAAAAAAAAAAATGAAACCAAGAATTGTTTTTTTTTCTTAAAAAAGATTAATTAACAAACCTTTAGCTAGACTAACCATGAAAAAGAAGTCTCAAATCAAATTGTAAATGCAAAAGAAGATAGTACAACTGATAACACAATAATACAAAGGGTCTATTAACAGTTACATATCAATAAATTGGATAATCTAGAAAAATAAATTCCTAGAAACATACAATCTACCAAGACTAAATGATGAAAAATAAAAAATACACCATTAACAAGTAAGAATATTGAATCAGTAATCAAAAATCCATCAACAAAGAGAAGTCCAGGACCAGATGGCTCCATGGACAAATTCTATCAAACACTTATTAATGCCAGCCCTTCTTAAACTCTTCCAAAAAATTGAAGTGGAGGGCATACTTCTAAACTCATTCTATGAGACCAGTATTACCTTGATACAAAAGCCAAACAAAGACACAAGAAAAGAAAATTATAAGCCAACATCCTTGATAAAGAAAAGGACTTAAAAATCCTCAATAAAATATTAGCAAATCAAATCCAACTGCATATTAAAGGAATAATACCATGGCCAAGTAAAATTTATTTCTGGGATGCAAGGATGTTGCAACATATATAAATCAATAAATACGATATACCTCAATAACAGAATGAAAGAAAAAATCATATCCTCTCAATAGATGCAGAAAAAACATTCAAAACCTTTTCACAATATAAACTTCTGTAAATTGGGTACAGAAAGAATGTACTGCAACATAACAAAGGCCATACATGACAAGCTTACAGCTAATATTATATTAAAAGATAAAGGCTGAGTGTGGTGGCTCATGCCTGTAATTCCAGCACTTTGGGAGGCTGAGGTGGGCAGATCATGAGGTCAGGAGATTGAGACCATCCTGGCCAACATGATGAAACCCTGTCTCTACTAAAAAAATACAAAAATTAGCTGGGCGTGGTGGTGCATGCCTGTAATCCCAGGAGGCTGAGGCAGGAGAATAGCTTGAACCAGGGAATTGGAGGTTTCAGTGAGCTGCAACTCCATCTCAGAGAAAGAAAAAAAAAATAAAGTGAAAGCTGAAAAGTTCTCTCCTAAGATCAGGAACCAAAAGGCTCTTCCTCTTATCGTTTATATTCAACATAGTAGTGGAAGCCCTAGTCAGAGTACTTGGGCAAGAAAAATATATAAAAGTAATTCAAATCAGAAAAACAGTGAAAGTGCCTATTTGCTGATGATATCATCGTATAAATATTAACCCTAAAGGAACTAAAAAATGAAATCAGTAAATTTGTAGGTTACAAAATCAACATATAAAAAGCCAGTAGCATTTCTATACACTAACAATGATCTGAGTAAGAAATTAAGTAAACAATCCCATTTATAATAGCATCAAACTAATAAAATACTTAGGATTAAATTTAAGTCAGTGAAAGATCTGTAAATTAGAAACTATATGACACTGATGAAAGAAATAGAGAAAAACACAAATGAATGGAAAGATATCCCATGTTCATGAATTAGAGGAATTAATATTGTTAAAATGTACATACTATCTAAACAGATGTATAGATCCAATGCATAAAATTCCGATAACATCTTCCACAGAAACACAAAAAAAAAATCCTAAAATTTGTGTGGAACTACAAAAGACCTTGAATAGCCAAAGCAGTCTTAAGAGAGAAGAACAAAGCTGGAGGCATTACACTTCCTGATCTCAAGCTGTATTACAAAACAATAGCAATCAAAACAGTATGGCAGTTGCATAAAAACAGATACAGAGCCCACAACAGGACAGAGATCCTGGAAATAAGCCCAAACTTATATAGTCTAACATTTGATAAGGGTACTAATAATATATGATAAGGAAAGGGCAGCCTCTAAAATAAGTGGTATTGGGAAAACTGTGTTTTCATATGTAAAAGAATGAAATTGGACCTCTATCTTACACCACTTACGTACATTAACTTAGAATGAATTATACATTAAATGTAATACTTAGTAAAACTCCTAGAAGAAAACAGGAAAAAGCTCCTTGACATCAGGCTTAGGCTTGACAAAGATTTTTTGAATATAACACCAACAGCACAGGCAACAAAAGTAAAAATAAACAAGTGAGACTACAGCAAACTAAAGTGTCTGGACAGCAACAAACCAACAAAAACACAAAAACAAAAATAGAACAATCAACAAAATGAAAGGTAACATAAGAGAAAATTGTGTAAGCCATATATCTGGAAAAAGATTAATATACTAAATATGTAAGAAGCCCTATAACTCCATAGCAAGGAAATGAAATAATCTAAATAAAAAAATCAACAAAGAACCTAAATAAACATATTTCCAGAGAAGACATACAAATAACCAGGAGGTATCTGAAAAGGTGCTCACCATCACTAATCATCTGGGAATGTAAATCAAAACCACAATGAGATATCACCTCACACCTTCTAAGATGACTATTATTAAAAAGATAAGAGAGAAGTGTGGGTGAGGATGGGAAGAAAGGAAGACTCTTGTGCACTGTTGGTGGGCATCCAGATTGATTCAGCCATTATGGAAAATAGTATGGAGGTTCCTCAAAAAATTTAAAATAGAACTACCATATAATCTAGCAATTCCACTTTTGTGTATATATCCAAAGGAAACAAAATAAGATGTCTTGAAGAGATACCTGTACTCCCATGTTCATTAGTTACAGTAATCAAGATACGGAAACAATCTAAGTGTCCATCAATGGATGAACAGATAGAGAATATGGTACAATGCAATATTATTTAGCCTTAAAAAGGGAAATTCTTCCATTTGTGGCAACATGCATTAACTCAATGGCATTATTCTAAGTGAAATAAGTCAGACAAAGGAAGATGCTGCATGATCACACTTATATGTGGAATCTAAAAAAGTTGAACTCATGGAAACAGTAGACTGGTAGTTGTCAGGGGGTGGAGAGAGGGGAGAAGGAAATCGGGAGATGTCTAACAAGAGATACAAACTTTCAGTTATATGATGAAAAATTCTGGGCATCTATGGTATAGCATGGTGACTATGGTTAATAATGCTATATCGTATACTTAAAATTTGCTGAGAGATCTTAAGTGTTTTTACGATACACAAAAAATATGGAAACTATGTGAGGTGATGGATGTGTTAACTAACTTGATTGTGGTAATCATTTCACAATGTATACTTATATTAAAACATAATGTACAACTTATATACAATTTTATTTCAATTATACCTGGAAAGAAACAAAAATGAATTAAAGCTGGAAAGAAACAAAGATTCTCACAAATGAGAGTTTAATTTCATCATATGCTTATTTTTGCTTCCAAATGTTTTATCTTTAAAAATTTGTTATTGTATAGATTATATGAATAGATTTCCTAACAATAAACCTTTCTAGGATAAAATCTACAGTTGGGATTGTTGGTACATTGCTTAATTCATCTTGCTAATAGTTTATGAAGTTTTTGTTTGTTACTGTGTTTGTGAGATTGGCCTATGGTTTTTAATTTTCAGACCGTCCTGTCTGGTTTTGGTATCAAGGATATATTGCACTCATAAAATGAGTGGGGATGATTTCCTCTTTTTCTGTCCTTGGAAACAATTTGAATGAAATTGAAAATACGTATTTTTAATGTTTGCTAGAATGTATCCATGGAATCATTTGAGTTTGGGTTTTTTGATGGGTATATTTGTGCGTGTATGTTCATGTGAGCCTCTCTGCTTTTATGTGAATATATTTTAAAGTATTGTTTCACTTCCTTTACTAATGATAGGTCTATCCAAATTTCATACATATTCTTGGACAGTTTTGATAAAAATATTTTTCTGGAATATTGTATCTTTTCTGGAATATTATATCTTCAATCTAAATGTTCAAGTGTTCATAATATTTTTATTCCTAGTATGATTTGTGAAAATCTCCACTGCATTTAAAATTAGATCTTTCTTACATTTCTTCATTGGTGGGGTGTGTGTGTATATTTTTAAAATCTATCTTAATCTTTGTCAGAAGTTTGTCAAATTTAGCTTTTTTCCAAATAAATGCTTTTGGTTTTATTGATTTTTTTTCTGTTGTTTCTATTTTCTCTTTTATTAATTTTATTAATTTCCCTACTAATCTTTATAATTTTCCCAATTATCTACTTTTTGATGGGCAGGGTGCTTACTTTGTTCTTCTTTTCTCAACTTTTTGAGTTTGATACTTAGTTTACTAATTCTCAAACTTCCTTCAGTTACATATGCATTCTATAAAATTTCCTCTAAGTGCTGCCTATGCTCTTTTACTCGAAGTTTAACATATGCTATTTTCATTCCTTTCAATGCAAATTATTTTCTAATAATCATTACAATTTCTTTATTGACTCATAAATTATTTCCAAACACATAGGAGTTTGGAGGGTTACCTTTTTTTGTTGTAGATTTTAATTATTTTATTGCGTTATGATAAGAAAGCACGGTTATGTGATATTTGCTGTCTGACATTTGTTAAAATGACTGAATCCTAATACTGTGTATTCTCTAATTCTTAGGTACAGGGATTTTGATATGTCTCTTAGATCAACCTTGTTAATCATGGTCTTCAAAATTTCTACAGGCTGTTATTGTACTTTCCTAAAGCTTTCTTCTTATTTATTAGATATTTAATTATTTTAACCAATACTAAGTAGTTTGTAAAAAATTCTGTTTCAGTTTGTAGTTCTACTACCTCAAGTTGTTGAGAGTCTAATCTTGTATTTATGGTGTATTCTACCTTTTGTCTATGGTAGATTTATCCTTGTGGATTTTGAAATTTTTAATTGTGAGGTTAACATTTTTCCCCCATGAATTTCTTTTGGCTTTAATGGTTTTGCTTTTTTCAGGTGTCTCAGAGTTATCATTGGCCCAGGACAAATTTTTATGCTAATCTCTCAATGAGGAATTCCAGAAAAGGTGAATAAATTTGAACCCCAGGTAGTTGAGGAGTTTCTAATTCCCAAGGGAGATGTTTTTGCTCATCTAGAACACAGGCAGAGACATAAGACTTGTTTATCTGTGCTGACAGATTTTGTTCTAGTCTGTCTTTTCTGAGAGGGTATCAAATTTTGAGTGTTCCAATTTGAGGGTTCTCAATTCCAACTCTCCACCTTGGATTGGGCCCAATATCTTGTCTCTTAGAATTCTAAAAACCAAGTCATTGTATTATTTACCTTCTGGTAGCTATGGCATGATCGGCTCCTAAGTTGCCACTCTGGTTTTATGCTTCCGTTTGGTACCTGGAAATTTCTATTTTCTTTTCCTTGTGAGCCTAATCACATATTTAAAATAATTTTAAAATTTTATCAATAATTCTTGGTTTTAGGAGCAAGAACTTTCTTGGTTGTCATTGGTTGTCATCTTAGTCTCCCATATTTCAGGAACTGAAATTCATCCACAGAGTCTTTTAATTGTGAAAGATGAATGTGTTTCAGGACATCACAAGGCAAACGCCTGTCAAAACGTTTTGACTGTTCATTTTCTACTGAATTCAACATCTCAACAGTATTTAGATAGGTGCTTCATTGCTGTCAGTCAGAATGAGCCAAAATTGTTCTTGGCTTGGTGCTTGGTAGAAGACCCTGGTAGGGGCTAGGAGCCTCTAAAGGGGGCCACTGGAGGGAAACTGAGCTGTGGTTCTCATATATGGAAGAGACATCTTCATCTTAACGCCTTCTTCTGCTTCTTTTTTTTTTTTTTGAGACCAGGTTTCACTTTTGTTGCCCAGGCTGGTGTGCAATGGTGCAGTCTTGGCTCACTGCAACCTCCACCTGATTCTCCTGCCTCAGCCTCCTGAGTAGCTGAGATTACAGTCACCTGCCATCATGCCTGGCTAATTTTTGTAATTTTAGTAGAGATGTAGTTTCACCGTGTTGGCCAGGCTGGTCTCCAACTCCTGACCTCAGGTGATTTGCCTGCCTCGGCCTCCCAAAGTGTTGAGATTACAGGTGTGAGCCACCGCTCTTGGCCTATCACCTTCTTAAAACACCTTTCCTCGGGCAAAAGTAGCAGGCACATGATGAAATTTACTTGGACTGTTTTCCTGGAGAAGTCCTCTTTTTTTTTTGTTTATGGGAGACCATGTTATGATTTTTTTTTTTTTTTTTTTTTTTTGCTTATTCCGGAAACAAAAGCTCTCCCTGATCAAAAGAAAAAGCAAGCAGAATTTCCAAATAAAGCACCTCCAGGAGAAGATTTTTCTGTTACTCATTCTCCCTCTGTGCAAATACACAGATATATTATAGGGAAACGTACAGAGGCCTTAGTAGGCATTCCTTGCTTAAGAAAAATGGTCACATTGATTAAAACCCTCTCTTCCCATATAAAGGAACAATTATTACACAGCAATGCCAGGGGGTTCAGGCCCCATGTGGAGATTTCTTTGTGGCTCTCCCATAATAGCCAGCAGTAATAATGCAGCCAGAAGAACTATAGTTTCATTGTCTTCTAAGTGCTAAGCCATGGTGCTAGGAATACAGAGATAGAGGAATCTTGTGCTCTTTACCCTGGAGGAGATCACAGACTAGTGGAGGTGTGTAGATAACTAATAGAGAATTAAAAGAGTGATACAATTCATAAAAGAGAATGTTGAGGAATTGAACTTCATCACAATTGAAAACTTTTATTCTTTAAAATACCCTATTGAGACAATACAAAGACAAACCACAGACTGGGAGAAAATATTTGCAAACCACATATTGCATAAATGACTTCTGTCAAAAATATATAATGGACACTCAAAACTTAATGGAAAACAAATACCCAATTAAAAAATAGGCAAAAGATTTGAAGAGTTATTTCACCAAAGAAGATATATAGATGGCTATAAGCACATAAAAAGATGTTCAACATTAGTCATCAGGAAAGTGCAAATTAAAACCACAGTAAAGTATCACCACAGATCTATTTGAATGACTACAATTAAAAAGATTGATCATATCAAGGATTGGCTAGCATGTGGAGAAACTGGAACCCTCATTGTTAACATGTGTGCTCTGAATGAAGAGCCCCCGCCCCCACCTCCCCCGCAAACAGACTTTGTGTGAGGTGCAGGTGGGCTGAGTCTGAAAAGAGTCAGCGAAGGGCAGTGGGATAGGAGTTGGTTCTACAGGTTTGGGGTAATCAGTGGAAAGTTACAGAAGTTACAGTTTAGGGTGGTTTTTTGCAAGCTGGGAGGGAGTCGTAGGGCGTGGAGTCACGAGGTTGACCAAGGTCAGTTACAAAGTCTAATGGCCTTGTCAATTGAGGCCAGGATAAGAAATAGAAGAATGTCTCAGGTTGGTTAGGTGCTGCAGGAGTTGATAGCTCTTCCACTCCTCATGATCTTCCAGCTACTTCAGGTTTTCTAATTCTGGAAATCCTCCAGAGGTGTCTATGGGAGTCACCATGCCATCCATGGCGTGATCAGACCTTACACTCATGCATTGTTTGTGGCAATGTAAAATAGTACAGCCACTTTGTAAAACAGTTTGGCAGTTTCTTAAAAAATTAAGCACACTGCTATCATATATCCACCCATTTCACTCCTAGATATTTGCCCAAGAGAAGAGGAAATGTATAATCACAAAGAGACTTGCACATGAATATTCATAGATGGTTTCTTTGTAATAGCTACAAACTAGAAACAATTCAAACGTTTACCAACAAGTGAATGAATAAACCAAACAGTGCCCATCCATATACCAGAATACTACTCAACAATAAAAAAGGATTGAATTATTGACACACACACAGATGGATGCATGTCAAAATAATTAGGCTGAATATGAAAGACCAAAAAAAAAAGAGTATATGCTACTTGATTTTATTAAATACAAACCTAGAAAATGCAAACTACTCTAGAATGAGGGGGAAAGCAGATGAGATATATGGGGAGGCAGTTGAAGGAGGTGAGGGAGGAAGCATTGCAAAGAGTCATACAGAAACTTTCAGGGGTGATGGATTGTTTACTGTCTTGATTGTGGTGATGGTTTCATGAGTATATACGTATGTGAAAACTTATCAAATTGTTCAGTTAAAGTATGTGCAGTTTATTGCAGGCCAATAATACTTCAAGAAGGTTACTTAAAAATAGGGTGATAGTGCATTAGAAAAGGCATGTTCAGACTGCTATCCGTAGACAGTACGTGAGAGTCTCTCTTGACTCAAACCAACCAGGGATCACTGAGTAGGGAGGATGGATCTGAGATTTGAAATTTGAGTGTAGGTTATTCAAGGAAAGGGAGTGAGGAAGGGCAGGAGGGGTGGAGGCCTCTCCCTGTTGGAACTATAACAAATGCCAAGCTCCAAGCGTGTCAGAGTGTGGTACATTCAGACACCTGACAGTGGCTTGGCATGATGGAAACATAGAGCGCTCATGAGCAGGAGAGGACAGAAGAGGAAAGGAGAAGAGAGAGGAGAAGAGGGAGAGGCAGGAAATGACTCCCTCAGATCTCTTTCCATCTCTGGTTTATGAGATTCTCATTATACGTCACTTACTTGGTGTCACCAACTTGTCCAGGCATGCCTAGCCCTGCATACAAAATGAGATCGGAACTCCATTTATGAACAAATTACAATGGTGTCACTCTAACTCCCTTCCTGCCCAAAGTATGCCCTAGTTATTTGGCAAAATCCCCAATAGGATCTCATATGTTCCTGAAACAGTTGCCATGCTCTTTTCTTCCTTCTCAGCTTGTACTTTTTGCTCTCTGCTGCCCAGGAAGCTGATTGACAGAGCTGCATTGATTTTCCTGTTCAAAGTGCCCACTGGGAGAACTCCAGCGTCCATGCCAAGATGCATGAAATGCTGGGTGTGCCCAAAGCCTCCAGTCTCAGGTACCAGAGCATGGAGACAGTCTTGTTACAGATCTGCATCGTGTTAGGCTAGCTAAGAATTACCCTTTGGAGAATCCCTTTTCTCTATAGGTCCAGGATAGCGTTGCTCACAAGAGACATTTTGCATGAGATTTGTAATGTGGGAGTAAAGCAGCAATAGTATTTTTCATGCTGTTGGTCGGTGTGGGTGCCGTGGCAGCCTGCTGATGTGTGTCACTGATCAGCTGTCTGGCTGGGGTGACGCTCGCCAATCTCCTGCTTCTTCAAGTCCTTGGCCAGGTGCGTGTCCAGCTTTGTGGTGAAGGGGCTGGCATCCTGCAGATCAGCCAGGGCATCGCATTGAGGCTGGAGGTAATGAGAGACAGATGCAAGTCTCACTTCATCCTTGTGGGCTTCAGGGTGTCCTTGCTCTTGTCAACAACCAGCTTCTCCAAGTTCAACACTAGACACAGAGCAACTACAGCAATCTACAGAAGCTTCAAGTTCAACACTAGACACAGAGGGGCCAGGCTGCACAGAAGGTGCTCTCATTTCTCACAATATATAAATCCCTTATTTTATATCACTCACAGTGTTTCCTCTTCTCTGGACCCTAATTCGGGTCTCCCGCTCACCTTTCTGCCACCTGGACCTAGGAGCAGCTCTGCTTCCCTAAAACGTTTGTAAAAGCTTCTCATGAAAGCCAAATCTTTGAAGTCTGACAACCACCCTTCCACACAGAGACTCAAACCCCAGGGCTGGTTGTGGGGAGGTGCCAATACAAAGCTTTCAATTTACTCACTTTTCCCCACCCCACCCCAACCAAATGCCTTCCTCTTTTTTTTCAGTTAATAAAAACAAAAGCTCCCTGCACTTCCACGGGTGTGAACAGATGTTCCATGTGGGTGTGAGTGCTGGTCCCCACCAGCTGCCTCAGGGCCCTGCCCCAACAGCCCCCAGTGCCCTCGGAGACGTGATTAACTCCTCCATGAGCCTTTGATTCTCCCGTTCAAAGAGTTCTGGCAACTTGACCCTTTGCTCATATGTCTTTGTTTTCACTCATTTCCTTTCCCTGCTGCTTTGCCAGGACTCTGGGATGGATGACAAGGCCTCAGTGAGGACCTAGCTGACTGGAGGAGTGCACAGCGACAGATGAGAAATATTGTGGCCTTTGCCATGCAGTCCCATATCTGGTAAATGTGATTTACAAGGCCCACAGAAAATGAGAAAGTGCTTTTTATTATTATTGTTTTAGAGACAGGGTCTTTGCTCTGCCACCCAGGCTGGAATGTAGCGGAGTGATCATAGCTCACTACAGCTGCAACCTCCTGGGCTCAAGCAATCCTCCTGCCTCAGCCTTCTGAGTAGTTAGGGCTACAGGTATGCACTATCACATCTGGCAAAAAAAAAAAAAAAAAAAAAATTTTAAAGACAAGGTCTTGCTATGTTGCCCAAGCTGGTGCTGGTCTTCAGCTCTTGGCCTCAAGCCATCTTCCTGCCTGAGTCTCCCAAAACATTGGAATTACAGATGTGAGAGCCACTGAGCCCAGCTGAAAGTGAGAAAATTCTAAAGGGTAGAACAGGATTAACTAGTAATACAGGACTTAGGTGGGAAACTGCCTATATGGGTCTTTTGGACTCTGGGCAAGTCTCTTACTGTCCCTCATCTGTAAAGAAGGGCCTGGAGAGTTTCAAGATTTCCCCTGCTACCGCTCCCATGGGACCTTCTGAATGTGGTGAGAAAGTGCTCTGATGTCTAAAAAGCAGTGTTCCCTAGTGAGCTGTTTCTAAACCTCATTGGAACTTCCTCAACTGGGTTAATATTCCTATACATATCTTAGAAACCAATACCACTTTCCAGCTCTACCACCTCCTTTCCAAGATTTTAAATCAGTAGGTGGAAGAGGACATGGCATCTGTACTTCAAAAACCAAAATAAGACTGTGGGTGCTTCTAGTGACAAGTTTGGAAACAACTGGTCTAGTGAACAGTAGGTGAAGAAAAGGGGCTTACAAAGTTTAGGAGTTCTGTCTACAAGACCAAGGAAAACATAAACAATTATTCGGATAATCTCAGCACAAAAACACATTTTCATTGGAATTGTAGGAATTATGAGTAATTGTTTCTGAGATATTTGGGTGGAAAGTGTGTGAGTAGAGCCCAACTTACGTATTTACATTCAGATCAAGCCCCTAGGGAAGATGACAGCGGTGGGAAATTGAGCAGAGAGGGGAGAATGGCATTTTCTGAATTTTCATTGTGTCACCATACATTCTGGATGTGCTGGGAGCCCCTTCATTTCAGATGCTTATTGCTAGTAAATACTCTTACAGCTCACAAACAATGAGTCCCCACGTTTGACATGGGAAAATGATGCCTGCTATTTATTTATAATACAACATGTTTTGGCTAACCATCAGAGAATATATTTTCAGACAACTTTCCATTTTGCTTAGGATATAACGTTTTTAATGGATCTTTGAATGGTTATCTATTTTTAGGTCACCATTAGTTGCCTTGTAGCTAAGACGGCCACATATTCCCAGATATTAGGGGGCCCCACAGATTTATTATTCTGCCCCATTGTCTTGTTGGTACGATATAACCAGTTAGCCTCGTGTTTCCTAATTTGAGTGTGGGAAATGGCTCTTTCTTTAGAGACGAAACGGAATGCATGTAATCTTGTTTAGGGTCATTGTTCCTAGGTTTGCTTTTACTAGGTGGAGAATTTCTTCAATGCTGGGTTTCCCAGGAGAAAAATGAGCCTATTTTGGTTCTATCAAATGCTTTAGTTCACTGCTCTGGGTATCATTTGAAGAGCAAGGGGAGTCTGGGGGCTGGTATTGCATTTCATGTGAATGCCGGCTGAGTGCTGCCATCTCGTGGCTGGGCAAACCCTAAAGGCTACCAGTGACCTTGGAGCAACGTTACCAAAAGAAACCAGGAGTCCAGAACCCATGTTCTCTACCCACTTGGAAGAAAAAATTGACCACAAATCCCTCACAACAGGGCCCATCCCTGCTTTCCTAGTTCTTGAATAAATAACTGCTCTCTTATTAAGACAGAGTCCTCTCTGTTTCTTTAAAGAGAAAGCCATTCTTGTTCTGGTTTTAGTAATTTTTGGACCAGCCTTCAGCCATGTTTTGAGAAGTTTGGAGAGAAGGCCTTAAAAATACGTATAGTATTCAAGGCCAGAAAAGGTGGCTAAAAGTGGAGACAGGTAACTCCTGCCTCTGGGGCAGTGGTTCTCTAAGTGAGGTGTGCCAGCAGCGTCGGCATCATCTGGAAACCTGTTAAAATGCACATTCTTGGCCCCCAGCCAGACCTGCTGACTCAAACTCTGGAGGTGGAGCCCAGAAATATGTTTTAAGATGATTCAGATGTATGTTCAAGTTAGAGAACCACTGTCTTGGGAAGTAGAAGCCAACCCCAGGCAAATGTGAAGTGAAGATGTCCAAGGTTCATTCTGTTCTCCATTATACTCATTGCTGTTCTATTCCCTCTTCCTGTGTTATGAACTCAATAAATGATTCATATTTTTTGCATAAATACTATTGGTAAGCCACTGTATTGGGTGACATAGGGGTTGGTCTGAGTAATGACCTGGGAATTTGCATTTTTAGCAGTTTCTCAGGTGCCGCTGCTGCTGCTGCTCCAGGAACCATGTTTTGGGAACCCTGTGTTAGAGATAGCAGGCCCAGAAGCCCATATAGTTTTCAGATGGAGGGTGCAGTTCAGGCTTTTTGGGGAATCCATGTGGCTATAAGCCTGCTTCTCAACCCTTCCTGCCTCCTACCAAGGGCACTGGGAGACATGTTTGTTTGAAGTGAACTCTAGTCCATTATAAAGAGATTAAAATAACATGCTATGATTTTTACCACCCAAAGGTTAGGCAATTCAAAAGCCAGAGCAGACATGTGATGATTAAAAGGCCTTGCAGAAAATTGTCAATACCTTCAGAGATTTCAGCCATACATTAAAAGACCCATTTTGTGTTCTATTGGATCAATATGGCCTGAATGGCAGCACATTCACCTCTGTTTAATTTACTATTTAAAAGTTTGGTGAGTCCAATGACTCTAAACAATTCCAATGCAAAGAATAAATAAGCAGAACAGCAAATCAAACTGGATTTGTGGGCACAATTATGTAGTAAGAACTCCAGAGCTGGAAGCAGAACTCTAATCACAGATTAGGATACAAATGTTTGCTTGTACAGCATATGCAGGCTCTACTATCTGTTGAATATAAATGGCTCCCCGATCGAATTTCTATCCTGCATCGGATGAGAAGGTAAGAGCTGGGTTTTGCTTTGCAAAATCTTAAGTCTCACTGAGAGAGTCAGGGAGGCAGCTGATTGTAGTGGCAAATACTCAAAGCTTTGGAGTCAGGAAGTTATTTATTCTCTCTGGCTCTCGTTTTTATTATGTGTGTGTGTTTTTTTTTTTTTTGAGACAGGGTCTTGCTCTGTTACCCAGGCTAGAGTGAATGGTATGATCGTGGCTCACTGCAGCCTTGACTTTCCAGACCCCAGTAATCCTCCCCCCTCAGCCTCCCAAGTAGCTGGGACTACAGATGCACATCACCATGCCTGGCTAATTTTTGTATTTTTGGTAAAGAAGAGGTTTTGTCATATTTCCCATGCTGGTCTTGAACTTTTGGCCTCAGGTTATCTGCCTGCCTCAGCCCCTCAAAGTGCTGGGATTACAAGCGTGAGCCACCGTACCCAGCCTAGATCTCATTTTTTAAAATCTGCAAATCTGGGACAACGCAACCTATTGCATGGAGTGGTTTTAGGGGTCAAGTAAAAATGGCAGGCAAGGGACAGAGTTTCGTTCTTGTTGCCCAGGCTGGAGTACAATGGTGCGATCTCAGCTCACCACAACCTCCGCCTCCCAGGTTCAAGCGATTCTCCGCCTCAGCTTCCCGAGTAGCTGGGATTACAGGCATGTACCACCACGCCCAGCTAATTCTGTGTTTTTAGTAGAGACGGGGTTTCTCCATGTTGGTCAGGCTGGGTCTTGAACTCCCGACCTCCAGTGATTCACCTGCCTTGGCCTCCCAAAGTACTGGGATTACAGGCAGGACCCACCATGCCTGGCCCCCTATGGGAACTATTCTGAAACTTCTGGTTTCAGAGGGCTGGGGCCAGGAGAGGTTAAGAGGTGAACATCTGTATTTACAGCCTTCGTGTTCTGGGCCGCCTTCTCCCTCCTGAGGGTGTTCTGTGTTAAAATGCAGGTATGTGAGCCCCTGGTGGAGTGACTCCCCAGGCTATGAAATTTTCACTACAGAATTGACAGAACTGGTCCTTGTAGATTTGGCTGAAATAAGATGTGCTTGAATTTTAAAGGGATGTCCCATATTTGGGGCAGGTGCTGTGCTAGTCAGTCACTGTGCTTGTCAGATGCATCCCCCTAGAGAAACAGCTGAGCTTGGTGTGAAGATAAGCAGAAGGAAGAGAGTCTGGGCTCAGGGAGGAAAGGCCTGGTGGGGGCCTGCTGTGGGGGCAGGGAGAGTCCAGACTCTGCTGTGAATGGGAGAACAAGCAAGAAGGAGCATGGAGAAAAGTAGGGAGGCAGGTGTGGAGGTGCTAGAGGCTGAATTTGTCAATTCCTGAATTTGGATCCCTCTGGGTGAAATGCCTTTCAGTGACCAGGGGCCACCTGTCCCACCCTGTGGCTCCATTGCTCAAGGAGCTTACAGTGGAATAAGTGAGAACCTGGGAGCAGAAAAAAATCATCCAGCAGCCATGTGATGAGTATGTAGGGGAGAGTTGAGGCTATGCGGTCAGCTTTGGTCCTGAGTTAGAATAAGATCTATGACTTCAAACGGGGACTGTGAGCTGGTTATGTAACTAATTTGTAACTTGAGGCCTTCTAGTGAACTGGGCTTCATAATCTACTCACCTCATAGGGCTGGTGTGAGCATCAGCAGGGGTCATGTGAGGAAGCACTTAGCAGAGTCTAGCAAGCACTCAAATAGCAACTAGTGTTATAACAAAGAGCTTTGCTCTCTGGACGCCCTTGTCTGGGCTTTTAGCTGTGTGACCTTCAAGAAGTCACCTGCTCTTTCTGATACTCTTGCTTCAGCCCTTTTAAAACAGAAACAAGCACAGCGGACCACAGAGTGGGTATGGGTCTGAATGGGAACAGACAGAATCATTCACTGCAGCACTGAGGAGGAGGCAGGGTGCTGGGATTGGTCGGTTTAGGGAGGTCCGGGAGGGCACTGAAGCTCAAGAGAATTTTGTTTGGAAAGAAATGCGTCTTCCGTTTTGACTGAGAGGAAATGGGGAGGGGATGTGGTGCAGCACCAAAGGCAAGGTCGGCTGATGAAACTTGGTGGTGGTGTTTCTCAAACAGAAATAGGACATTCTCACCCTCTGTGACACTCACAGGCTCCAGAGTTTCAGCCTGGGCAGTGTTTGCACCTGTCACTGACGACCTCACTTGACTTTAAGCTGCACAGGCAGCCACAGCAACTGTGCCCTGGAAGAGAGCCCCGCCATCAGACAGACCTGCTTTCCATCTATTCCTGATTTTCATATAGTAGTTCATTGGACATTTACTGCACACCTACTAAATGCTAGGTGCGGGGGATTCAGCAGTGAATAAAACAGTTGCAGGTGTTGCTCTCAAAGGCCTTTTGGTCTTGCAGGAGATAGAGGCAATAGGGAAATAACAGCCTACATACATGTATAATTAAGATTTTTGCTGTGAAGTTAAAGTTCAGAACGCTATGAGACTGGACAATGGGGCAAAATCTAATTTTGATTGGGAGACTAGCAGCAAGAAAAGTGAAACAGGAATGGAGTTCAGATGAGAGACGAAGTAACACCGGACCCAAATGGAGACAGCCTTTCTTTTTGCCTCAAACACCTCGCTTCCCATCCAGGCATAGGCCACGGGAAAAGTAGTTGCCCTGCTTCCTAATATTACTGTCCTCTAAATACACACACACTTTGTGCACCCCGTCCATTCATTTCCACCCGCTGTTAGTCATTCCTGCCCATATAAATTTCAACTTTAGGTTCAGCTCTGGCCTCACTTCTTCTATCAATCCTACTTCACTCTTCAGCTCTCCAAGTTCTCTCTTCCTTTAGACTTTTTTTTTTTTTTTCAGGGTTGGTCTGCACTGCTCTTTCAACCTGATTCCATTTTCCCATGTGGCACGTTGTTTCGTGAATCCCATGGCCAAGTGTATGCTGGCATGTCTATAGTGCATCTGTGCAAATGGATGATGGGCAGCATTTCCTCAACCAGAATACTGAAGAGGCCATGCAAATGAGCCATGATAGATCTTATCCTTCAGCCTGCTCATCTTGAATGAGTTAAAACTGAGACCCAGAGAAGTTAAAGGGGCCCACCAGTCACTGGATGAGAGTTGAGGACTATGATCATGTCTTGTTACTTTATCTTTATATCTCTTCAGGGCATTTGTTCCAGAGTCAGAATGTAATAGATGTTTTCTCTTTGATTGTTTATTTCTTGAGTTGGCCCCCACATGTACTATCCCATGTTCTTCCATTACTCACTTCAAGCAGCAGCTGTAGCATTTGATATTATTTAGCCTCTCTGTGTGACTTGATTATCTTATCTGTCAAATGGGTATAGTAATTCAAATTAACAAACATTTATTCAATACTTACTGTATGTCAAGGACTCTGCAAAACTTTGAGAGGGTTGCTATAAGTCTGTTAAGATAGATCTGTGCTCCTGCCTTAAGGGAACACACAGTGGTAGAACGTGGTAAAGGAATAATTACAATACAGCAAAAATAGCTATAATAAAGGAATATGCAACATATGGGAACATGGACTAGAGTAACTATTGCTAGAGTACGTGGAAAAGCTCATTAACACCTCTACTTACCTTTGAGTTTGTATTATGAGATTCTAACGAGACCATGCAGTGAAAGTGTGATGAAAAAGGGAAAGGATTGTGCATGAAAACTACTAACCGCGTGGATGGCACTGTGAAATCGGAGACTTTGGTGAGAGGTGAAGGAAGAAAGTGGTGACTGCGACAGGAGGGTGGAACAGCATCCGTTCTGATGGACCAGTAAATTTTACACACAGAAAATTCAGATGCCTGGCTAGAGACCATCTGAGCTACAGCCACCCAGCTTTAAATTAAAATTTTGGCCACAGGAGTGACCCAACCTCTTCATTCTATTAACACAGCGGAAAGCTCTGTGACCTAGAGTATTTGTCACCATTATCCTCCCATTGGAAGAAGATGATCAGGAAAACTAGAGTTAGATGGGCAGATGGGATGCTGGAGGGAGTGAGCCTTTGGAATGGGAAACCCATAGCGATGACCATCTTGTCAGAACTAGGAGTGCTGAAGGGCTGGTGAGAGAGTCACTTCTCTCTCCTTGTCCCCTGCCTCTGTAATCATGGAGATCTGAATGGTCGTATTGTTTTGAAATAAGTGGTTTGCAAGCATGAGCAGCTGTCATAATAATGAAAGCACAACATTCAGAAAATTACTCCTCCGTTAGGATTGACAATAGTTTGGGTCAAAGGACATTGCCCAAAGCAAAATAATTATGTATGGTGAAAGTCTGACATCATCCCAGGAGGCATTCTTTAAAAACAAAAAAACAAAAAACCCATTCGTGTACCGCCCTTGACTCTTGGTTCAGCCCAAGCTCCAGAGCGACATCCAACCTAGCCCTGAGTAAGAGAGAAAAGTGACAACAGGGCACTCTCTGCTGGTGAGGCAGACCCACTACAGCTCATTGCTGGAGTCCCTGCCTCTGAGAGAAACCTGTAAATCTCGGGAACATCTGCAAGAACTGTTTTTCATGTCCCAAGATGAGGAGGGACATCTTCTGCTTCCTGAGAAAACATTTTGAGGATCTTGCTGGGCTGCGTGGCAATAAAACAGGCAAGTACCGTGTAGTCTTCCATAAATGGCTCATTATTGCAGTGAAAATGAAGCAAGAATAGCCCCAGTATAAATCACCGTGACAAACGAGTAACTAAACCAGCACGAGGGCTCTCCGTCTTATACAACTGTCTCTCCTCCTCCTCTGCTTCCTTCACTTAGCTAACATTAACCAGCAAGGGGTATTCTTTCTTTGAAGTTGAATCTGTATTATACTACTGTGGAAACAGCAGTAATTGTGGTACCCCCAAACCATTAGTGGGGTCTCCTCTTTGTGGCTCTGTGAGCTTTCAGGAAGTATAGATGGAAAGAGGAAGACCAGAAAGGAGATAATTCAAATAACCTGTTGTCTTCTTACCCCAGGAGGGATGCCTTTGCTACTGACCAATACACAGATGTTGCAGTGGCTGTTAGCATAAAGTCCCTTGTGTGACAAAGGGCTGTGATCTCTGAGCCCATGACTGGAGCTGTCCTCTGCCCAATTTTATGGCAGTACTGCATGATCCCTTAACTGTAATAAAAATGAGGGAGGTCCGTACAAACAACACCACCTCAATGCTGCCTGGATTGATTTATCTTTGACTAAAGCTGACTTGAGATACTCAAAGCCAGCTGGAGATGGCTCCATTGGAAATTCAGCAGGACAGACTTTCCTAGCCTGTGCCTGGACATCCTTGCTTACCTATGGTGTCCTTTTGGGCCGATCATTTGCCTATGTCATGATACAAATACCAGGTTAGAAAATGAAGTATCTGGCATCCTCCATTTTGCAAATAACAGGGGCAGACCTGTGATTACTGCAGTAGAAGTTTAAAGCAATGAGTACTGGGTGGATCACAGGTTGAGCCTGCGGCGGGAGGGTTTTGCATGCATGTGCTTTAGTTACTAGATTATTTTTCACCTAGTGATTCCCTCCAAATCATTCACTGCAAAGAATGGACAGTGGCCAATAGTGTATTACCCTCACACAAGGTCTGCTACCACCACCCATACATCCTTTGAGCAACTTTGGGTGAACAGGGGAGAAGGACAGGGAGGAAGGCATAGAACTATTTCTGATGGTAGAGTCTTCCTGCAGCAAAAACAGGCTTAAGCAGTTCCTAGGCCCCAGAGAATGCAGTATCTGGCACCACCTTACTTAAAGCAGAAAAATACACTATTTTTCACTGTATTGTTCTTCACCGATAGCTCGTAAGGATCTGCCACTAGCCCCATTTTGCTCAAGGCTAGTGACTCAATTCAGAGAAGCAGGAGTGGATCTCCTGGACAGATGGTGGCCTCGTGTTTGGAGGACACCCTAGAGGGAATCAACCAGACCAGCATTTTTCAGTTTGTTTTTTTTCTTTGCAACTAATCCAATCCAAGTATTTTGAATATTTAAGTAATTTGCATAGTATGCGCTTTTAACTAAGACATGCAAACCCAATGTCAGTAGTTATATCATCACAAAACCATTTTTGTAACCAATTAAAATTTTAATTATATATATACACATATATATATACACACATGTATATATGTATATATGTGTGTGTGTATATACATATGTGTGTGTATGTTTGAGAGTCTTGCTATGTTGCCCAGACTGGAGTGCAGTGGTGCAGTCTTGGCTCACTGCAGCCTCCACCTCCCAGGTTCAAGCGTTTCTCGTGCCTCAGCCTCCCAAGTAGCTGTGACTACAGGCGCTTGCCACTACACCTGGCTAATTTTTGTATTTTTAGTAGAGATGGAGTTTTGTCATGTTGGCCAGGCTGGTTGACCACTCCTGGCCTCAAGTGATCCGCCCACCTTGGCCTCCCAAAATGCTGGGATTACAGGTGTGAGCTACTGCATCTGGCCTGGCCTGATTTTTATATTTTAATGTTCAGATAGTTCCTGCCCAATAGATGCTGCCAATCCCCATGTTAGAATACTTGTTTATAACTTAAAGATCTCCTGAAATCATCAACAGGAACTTAAGAACATGACCTGTCAGGAGCATATTGATCCTCGAGGGGATTTTCCCATCACTCAAGCGATCCTCCTGCCTTGGCCTCCCAAAGTGCTGGGATTACAGGTGTGAGTCGCTACATCTGGCCCTAATTGCTCTTTGGAGGAACATTCCATTACCATCAAAATTTTTCCCCATAAATCCTCAGGAAAATCACTTATTGAAAAAAATTCCTTGGTCGATGCCCATTCCTTGGTCAATGTCCATGAATGAATGGGGGACTTGAGCAGGTTACACTGAGCAAGCTGGCATATGCATAACCTATCCTAGATACTTGAGTACCTCTAGGCATTAGGCCACTAGACAAAGTTGCTAGACAGCTCCAAATGACAACAGCTTCCTTTGACTCTCCCATAAAGATCTCTCCGTGTGTAGATTACTCATGTTGAAAGCTCTGGAATGCTGCCATTCAGCTGGGCACCTGGTCTACACCCAGAGTAAGTCATGGGACTTATTTGATGGGGAACTGTAAAATTGTGTGACTTGATCAGCAAGCAAAGATGTTTTTCTGATGTCAAAATTTTAAGTCGACAGAGCATTCAAAATTGCTCTTCTAGGTTTATAAGAGACTAGGTCCAGAATGAGAGTCCAGGGGCTGAATGCACAGGTGATCTGACACCATCTCATCTAAGAAAGACCAGGGTTTCAGCTCTGAGGGGTGAAGCACAGATCTGTCACCTACATAGCTCAGCATGTACCAAATCATTGCTCTTATCTGGAACATATCATTGGTTCATTTAACAAATAAGTACTGAGCACCTACTACATGTGAGACAGTAGAAATACAAGAGTGAACAGTTATTTATCTTCTAAGATACTTTGTTTTAAATGTTTATCAAAGTAATACAGGTAATCCAGAAGAACTTGTGATGGGAAACTGTAGCCTGTTGCTTTGTCAGTACCTCTCCCTAGCCCCTGCTCTCATCTGTTTATTATTTAATTCTCTGGTGGTTATCTCCTTGTAATATGTCATATTCTATGTCTTGGTTTATGAATGTTAGATCATATTTTTAACTCCCACTATGAAAAATGAAGCTTTAACTCATTTATACTATGTTCACCTAACCTCACTTCTTTCTCCTTTCCTTCAATCTTTGATGATGATGATTGAATTAGAATGTTGAATATGCTCCCCCGACAGCCATCACTGGAAGCTGCAAAGTTGAAAATAGGTGACAGATATCCTCACATTCTAAATAGAGGTGCTATGACTCTCTACACACAGAACCTGCTAAAAGAACATCCCCATGGAATGTAGCTCATCACCACCTCCAGGTGATAGACAAGAGAGGGAAAGAGTAGGGGAGAGATGGGAGAGTAAGAATTTCTTCCAGAGTGGGGGTTATTGGATTCTTCCTTCCTACCTTAAACCAAGAGAGAAGGGTCTTTAAGATTGCCACTCAGAAAAAATGATGGTCTTCGCCGAAAAGAGATAGGCACATGTTTCTCCTTTAGGTACCACATCTCTGGATGTCTTTTTCATGACTGATGCTTGTGGTTTTTCTGAGGTCTTGGATTCTGGATCTATGATTCCTACCTCACCTTTCTTTTGTAAGATGACAACTGATTTAGACTCCTTGCCTGAGGTATACACATTGACCTAATTTCTCATCCAAAATATGGAACCATAGCTCCCTGTACGTGTATCACATCCACTGAAGACCTTAGCTTTATAAGTTTAGGTAGGCTATGCCAGATCTCTGGGGATGAGGGGCACCTGGCTTTTCTTCGGCCCTGAGAACTCAAATTCTCAAATTCTTCTCCAGTGAAAATTATATCCCCTCTGCCTCTATAGTTCCCTCACTAAGCCATGCTTTCTTCTAATCTCCCAACTGTTGATTCTTTCCCCAGTCTAAGGAAGGCCAAGAACATTTTCTCTCTGGTTCCAATTTGATCAGTAGTTGGTAGTGGGTGCCATGATGTTATGAAGAATTAGATTTTTATAGGGGATACACTATGGTTGATTCTCCACATCCATTCCAGCCCAGATGGATGAGTCTATCATCTCCTTCTCTGGGCCAGTGACTAATTTAGGAAAGGGGAACCAACCCGACTCTAACACAGATGTGAGGAGAAGCCTGCTGGTGGTTTCTGGGAAAGGTCAGTTTTCTCCTACAGGTAGGGAAAGATTATCTCACTGTATCTTCTGGACCTTGTCGTCCTGGATATGATTTCTGCTGTAGCCATCCTTCAACCAGGATAAAGACTAAACAAGAGACAGATGGAGAGAAACCAGGTCCTTGAAGACTTCATGTAGCCCCTAAATCAACCAACCCTAAAGTTTGCCCTTCTTCTGACCTTCCTAAATTCCTGTTACACAAGACAATGTATTTCCATATTGTTTAACCCAATTTGAGTCAAGGCTTCTGTTGTGTGCAGCTGAAGTCACACTGATGTAATTTCCCAAGTCATTTCTAGAATTGGTGTGAAAGGGTGCTGTGATCCATTAGTTATGTCTGTCAAAGCTGGCGGTTTCAACTTTTGCTGGCCTGTGCTCTTTAGTGCCTTATTTGCATCTTGTACAGGCATTCTCTACTGGGTTTGTTTTGCTTTCATTAATACCCAGATTAGTACTTTTAATGCACAGACAGTGGCTATAACACAAAATAAATACCCTTATTTGTATGTCTCAGTCTGTTCTTTGGATTCCTGAGCTGCCCAACCCATTCTACACCTCATTTCTTCTGTTGTTTTTGGCTCCTCTGGTTACTAAACTGTTGCTTATTCCATTCTTATGACTTTCTCCTTTGGCTGACGTTGGGATTTAAAAATTCACCGGGGATAGACCAGAAACACAGCACACTACAGCCTATTCAAGGCATCAGAGGAGTGGTGCTGATATCATATGTGAGGCTGATTGGCTGCTGTACCTGTGACTCCATCAATTGATAGGGCTGATCTGGCTGATCTGAAGGGCTAGCGTCTCCTTCATCTGGTCCTCATTAAGCTGTGGGCAGCCCTCCAAAAGCTGAATGCGCTTTCAAAAAAGGATGCCCTTCTCAGAAAGGAAGAGCTGTTCTTTGGTCAGAAGTATACAGGTGCTACACTGATGATGTGAAGAAACAGCTTTTGGGCTCCTCTGCTGACATTGTTCTATGAGCTTTTCTTAATTTCTGGAGTGCTCAGTGCATTATCTAGGTCTATAAACAAGAGTAATAAAAGAGTGAGTGGAAACAATGGGGCTGCCATTTCCCAGCTCTTAACTTTTTTTTTTTTTAAGCTTGTAAACAAGTAGCAGGGTCTCAAATGCAACGTTGGTTGTAAATTCTGCTGAGAATAAAAATGGGTAGTATACACAGGTGTGGCTTTTGGAAGAGTTCATGGAACCCTCAGCAATAGATGCTCATTCTTTTTTTCTGTTTGCTAATTGATTAAAAAATACGTATGTATTGCAAAGCTCATTTATTGATCAAGAGAAGAGTGAAAAGGATAGCTTCTCTAATTAAAACCGATAGGAGCTGTGAAAGTTTAATTAATTGGATGCATGTCACTTCATTTCCATGTTATGTTGTGCACAGCACTGTTTTCATAATTACTGTGTTGTGTCGGGGTGGCGGGTGTCTCTCTAATTAACAGTCTGAGGGAAAAGTGATGTATGGTCCTGCTGAGCAGGCAGAGTGGGTGGAAAGAGAAGACCCAGCCAGATTCCGCAGGCTCTGTCCCTGTGGCCTGATTCTTAGCATTTCTACCACCCTTTGTTCAGTAAATGAGGTTTTGGTGGATCTTCCTAGAGACTGCTGTTTTTGTTTGTTTCTCAGGTTTCTCCATCATGAGAGAGAGTGGCTAGATGACACTTCCCGGGATGGAAAGGTGAAAATTCCCACTGGTTTCCAACCACTCCAACAGCTTTCTCCTTAGAACCCCCAATGTTCACTGCATTCACTCTTCGCTTGAAAACCAGTGCTTGCCCACTTAGCCATGACAAACCCTTACTGAGTGTCCACTCCATGCAATGTATGGTGATGGGCAAGGGGCGATCTGACTTTGAGTTCAGATTGCAGTTCCTTACTAGACATGTGACCTTGGGAAATTTTCCTGAGCTCTTTGTGCCTCAGTCTTCTAATTTATAACATGCGAATACTAAGACCTTCATAGTAAAGATTTTGGGCAAATTACATGAAATAATAAATAGTATGCTTAGTGTAAAGTTTTATCATCCTGGATTTATTAAACAATTCTTTCATTTCCCTGTGTAGTTTTTTTTTTAATCCTTAGTTGAATCCTATTGTAGATTGTAACTCCTAACTGGCCTCACTTCTGTGACCACCTCTTAAATCCATACTCCATTTTGGAAATAGGATTCTTTTTTTTCTGAAATGAAAGTTGATTGTATGATTGCCTTGCTGAGACACTTGCACAGATGATGTTTCACCTCTGCACCAGCTGGCCCCTGGGGCCATACTTCCACCACTCCTTCTTTTCACAGCTTTCTCACTGTTGCCCAAACCCCCCAATCTCCCTCACACCCAAGCATAACACGCTTTTCCCTCTTCTGCCCAGAAGGTGCCTTTTCTCCTAAAAGCAAAAGTCCCACAAGTTATTTTTATATTCAGCTCAAATATCTCCTTTTCAGTGAAATTATCTGTGCTCCTGCCCCCTCCCCTCCACCCCGCTTCCCCTGCCCCCTCCCCTCCACCCCGCTTCCGCTGCCCCAACTCCTCCGCCCCAGCGGTTTTCTTGTTTGGAGTTTCTTCCTGACTAGATAGGAAGTTCCCATAGGCAGGGATAGCAAGTTTGTATACATAGGGCTGAGTCTCTGTTATCTTTGGCTCATAGTGCCTGGCAAGAATATGGCATGAAGCAGGCTTTTAATAAGTGATTGTTGAAAGATGGATAGAAAGAACAAAAGTTGTCTTCATATGGAACTGCCATTAAATATCTGACTTCCTACAAGACTTATGGCTCCATAGGGGCAGGGGACACGTCTATCTTGTTGCACATTGTCATGTCCCTCTTTGCTTGGCACATGGTAGGTACTCCATAAAGAAATAAAACTGGCACATCATGAGGTCTGTATGCATTAAAGTTTCGTTGTGAGGGCAAATTGATAATGAATATGAAAGTTTTAAAGTTCAAAAAGGTTGGAAAAATACTGTAAGTTGTTTAATAGAACAATAATGTCGACAAAAAGAATCAAACCCTGTAAAATATTTGAAGATATTTATTCTGAGTCAAATGTGAGTTACCATGGCCTGTGACACAGCCATTAGGAGACTCCAAGAGCCTGTGCTCAAGGTGGTCAGGGGGCAGCTTGGTTTTATACATTTTAGAGAGACATGAAACGTCAATCAAATACATTTAAGATATACATTGGTTGAGTCCAGAAAGGTGAGAGAAGGTTGGGATTGCGGGGGGGATGCTTCCAGGTTATAGGTGGATTAAAAAATTTGCTTTTTGGCAATTGGTTTAAAAAGTTCTTCTCAGTAGAAAGGAATGTCTGGGTTATGAATGTAAGGGGTTGTGGGGACCAAAGTTATATCATGCACATGAAGCCTCCAGGTAGGAGGCATCAGAGAGAATAGATTGTAAAAGTTTCTTATAAGACTTAAGGTCTGTGTTGATATTAAATGCTCGTTAGCTTTTCCTGAATTCCAAAAGGAAGGAGGGCATGATGAGGCATGTCTGACTCTCCCCTCCTGTCACAGCTTGACCCGGTGAACCAGTCTTTCAGGTTAACTGTAGAGTACCCAGGCCAAGAGGAAGGAGTCTATTGAGATGACCGGTCATTGGGGGTTAGCGCTTAGAATTTTATTTTTGGTTTACAATAATTGCTAATGACATTATCATTAGCAATTATCGTGCCCTTTTTTTTGGAAGGCATACTCTGTTTTGGAGTAGATTTCCTGAGTGTCAGTGACCTCTAAGTCCTTCTGCATGTTGTCATTACAACTGGATGTGGTGTCTCTGCATAGAGAGGCTGCCCTTATAACCTTCAGGGAGGAATTTGGAAGCCTTTGTAAGCGATACTGCAACTGAGTCTCAACTTGTCCCTTTTAAAAAATCCGATAACTCTCTGGATTGCCTAATACACTATTCTCCTACCTCAGTGACATGTACAATAAATAATGCATTCTGGTAATTTTAGGAAATCATTTTAGTTCCAGGCACTTGTCTGGAGTCAATCAATATTTGTACTTATTCAAGGGTATTTTTTTTTTTTATTAAGAAAAGTTTTTTTTCTTCCTATACATGTTTGACCTTGTACCAATAACATCTTTTCTCCAGAGTAGAACTCCGAAACAAAACCCAGCCACGAAGATTGTCAGCCACACCCCTTCTCACTAATGAGGGAAGTAAGCCCTGTCACATGCTTCATTTTGACTAGCTCGTCACACGACTCTAGTTCAGGAAATTGGACTCTGAACTAGTCTGCCATCTCTCAATGCCAGTGCCATTCTATCACAACATTTTTAGTACTGAGAGTGGGAGTTTATAAAAGCACAGGGTGATTAAAAGTAAGTATAGGTTGAAATAACTAACTTGTTTCAGTGATTCTCTTTCTCCACACCAAAATTTAATATTAATTAAAAAAAATTCAGACCCTGCACCATTATCCCAGGTGTATCTTGATTCTAACAGAAAAATACTGAAGGTTAGCCTTGAGGAGTTTGTCTGGGTGTGGAGTATGGTGGTAAAGGCCCTAAAGTGTGAAGGTCTGAGTTCTAGGCTGCTTCTGCTATTGGTTGGCCCTGTGACAGGGAAGTCAATTTTTCCGTGTTCCTTATCAGTCAAATGAAGATGCTGGCTCTGTAATTCTGGATCAGTCTGCAGGCAGCTAGTCCACAAGGATAATGACTATATTCCTCCTTGTACCAGCACTGTGCTGGGTGCCGAGGACATAATGATGAAGGAGACTTGCTGCCCCAAGGTACCAATGCAAGACACGTGTGTGCTCAGCCCTCAGTCCCCAAGCACAACCTCCGTGGCACGGTGATGGGCTTGGGGCCTGAGTCACCAGATCAGGCTTCACCTCCACACAGCATGAGTTTTCTTTGCCTGGGCTCTCTTTCCTGCCAACTGACTTTACCCCAATGCAGACTGTAGGAGAACTTCTAAAGGCATTGGCTCTTGAAAGGCGAGGAAGCAAGGAGAGCATAGCTCTCCATCCTCCCTGAGAGACCTTGACGCTCCTCTTCTGCCTAGGACAGTGTTGGGTCCCCAGGGCCCACATGGGGAGGAAGTGGAAGCCAGTGTCTCAAAAGCCCCAGGCAATGTGGGCCTCCTCAAGTTATGGAACTAAGATAATGTGCTGTGCCCACTCAGAAAAGCAGCTTTTCTCACTGAAAAAAAAAAAAGTTCTGTTTTGCCTTACCAGGTAAACGAACAGCAGTTAGGAGGTCCTCAAAGCGCATTAGAGAAATAGAGAGTGCAGGGGGGTTGAGGGCAGAGAGGCTGGGAGGCCACACTCAGACACCGTCTGCTACCCTAAGATAGTGTTTTTCAATTATTGACCACCAGAATCACCTGTAGGGCTTGTTCAAACATAAACTAATCGTTTCTGATGCAACAGGTCTGTGCATAGCCTCAAAGTGTGCTTTTCTAGCACGTTTGCACGTTTCCAGCGGATGCTGATTCTGCTTTGTGAATAGCTGTGCTAAGGGGAGTGGCTTGAAGGGAGTATGATCTTAATGAATGAAATATTGTATCACCTCACATGGGCTATGGAATATTAATAAACCATGACAAAACCCTGGGTCTGTATTGACTACACTAGAAAATTCTATGCCAGTGAGATTTTAGAATGGTGTTTCTCAAGTAATTTGTAAACCACCTTCATCAGCCTCACAGAGGGCCTTGCTACTCAAAATGTGGTTCTCAGACAAGCAGCGTGGACATCACCTGCATGTGTTAGAAATGCAGACTGTCAGGTCCCACCCCTCACCTACTATACCAGAACATCACTTTTAACAAGATCTCTGTGTGGTTTCTAGGTTATAGGTTGAGAAGCATTGCTCCAGGGGTTTCTCAGATGTGTTTCTAGAGTGGGTGTCTTTGGGGTTTGGGTTGGGGAGGTGAAATGTACGGTTGCTATAATCCAAAATCATTGCACACTAGCTCAGCCTGGATGTTAGCCTGGGTGTGACTCTGGGTGGGCAATGGCTCAAGCCTTCATAGAGCATCCATTCCTGGAAACAAAGTCTACAGGAAGGTAAGGTGTTTCAATGTGTACGCCATCTATCTATTTTGACAGTGTCTTTTTGAAGATCAATATGCAATTATACTTCCTTAGCTTCTATGCGGCAGATAAAGCTTGTAATTTCTGGGAATAACAGATCATGGCTAAAGTGGAGGAACAGAAAGAGGAGGAAGCACCCCCTTCCAGGCTGCTTCTGCCATTGGTTGGTCCTGTGATAGGGGAAGTCTCAATTTTTCTATGTTTCAGTTTCCTTGTCAGTCAAATGACTCTGTAATTCTGGGTCAGTCTGCAGGCAGCTCATCCACATGAATAATGACTGTATTCCTCCATTACGTACAGCATCATCAGAATTCCCTTTCTCACATTTCCTAGGGTATTGGGGGTGAACAAAATAAGAAAATATGGCAGGGTCCTTTTCCTATAAAGCATCACTAATAGTATTCTTTCAAAAGGCCTAGAACATTTGAAAATGGTCTTATTGAGATAAATTTAAATACCACACAATTCACCTGTTTTAAGTGTACAATTCAATTGTATTTAGTATGTTCACAGAGTTGTGTAACCATCATCACAATCTAAGCTTGGAACGTTTTTATCAGTCCCCCCCCGACCCCCATCACTCACCAGCAATCACTCCCCATCACTCTCCGCCACTCAGCCCTGGTCAGTCACTAGTCTACTTTCTGTCTGTAGATTTGCCTATTCTGTATGTAAATGGAGTCATACAATGTGGCCTTTTGTGACTGACTTATTTCACATACTATTTTCAAAGTTCATCCATGTTGTAGCATGTATCAGTACTTCATTTTTTAAGTAATAGCTATATGGTATAATTTTTACATTTAGTGTGGCTTATATGTATAGTTTTTACATTTAGGTCTATGATCCATTTTGAGTAATTTTTGCATGTGATGTGAGGAAGGCGTCTAGCTTCATTTTTTCACATATGGGTATCCAGTTGTCCCAGCACCATTTGTTGAAGGCTATTCTTTACCCATCTGATTGGTTTGGCGCCTAGACAAGTTATTTTTTATTTTATTTTTTGAGACAGTGTCTCATTCTTGTTGCCCAGGCTGGAGTGTAGTGGCATGATCTTGGCTCACTGCAACATCTCCCTCCCGGTTTCAAGCGATTCTCATGACTTAGCCTCCCAAGTAGCTGGGATTACAGGCATGTGCCACCATGCCTGGCTAATTTTTTTATTTTTAGTAGAGATGGGGTTTTGCCATGTTGGCCAGGCTGGTCTCAAACTTCTGATCTCAAATGATCCACCCGCCTCAGCCTCCCAAAGTGCTGAGATTACAGGCATGAGCTGCCACACCTGGCCCTAAAAAAATAATTTTTAAAAGCCTAGCTCTATATTAGACTGACTTGGGGGATGTTAAAAATATATCCAAGTCTGGGCCCCTCTTCAGTTAATTAAATCAGAATCCCTAGTGACTCTAACACACAGTCAGGGTTGAGAAACAGGTGCCTATGGTATGGCTCTTAAATGTGGTTTCCAGATTAGTAGCATTGGCTACACCTGGGAGGTTGTTTAGAACTGCAGGTTCTTAGGCCCCTCCCCAGACTTGCTGGAATCAGAAATGCTAGGGGGTAGGGCTGAGCAATTTCTGTTTTAGTAGGTCCTTCAGGTGATTCTGGTGTACACTTAAGTTTGAGAACCATTGGCCCTGATCAGAGTTTTGCTTTAAGTGATAACAAGATGTTCTCCTGGCATCAGACTCACCTGTGAGCTTTATGCTCCTGTACTTACAGAGGGCCCAGCATGCAGAAGAACCAATGGCCCCTGCCTTGGGTCCTTTGAGGTCCAGTGTCTCCTGCTACCCATGCTGTGCTTGTGAATCCTTTCTCTTCCTAGGCTGAAAGCCCTGCTCCTCCTGCCTTTACTGGTGGGACTAGTAACTACCCTGAACAAGACATGGCTTTTGTCCTCAAGGAGCTTTCAGCTTAGCCTTAGGGAACTCCTGTGACCAGTGTTTGTTGATCTTCTCACCCACCCAACTTGCCCCCCTCGTCATAGATGAGCGTATTTAATTTGTACCATAGGCAGTTCAGTTCTCCCCTAGACTCTGGGATTTCAGAGAGGATGAAGGTAAGAAGAAATTACTGTCAGTGCCACATTGATTCTGGCTGCATTCCGAGGGTACAGAAGCCACAGGCTCCCGTTGATTCTTCTTCCCAAATCCTAACCTTGTGCCTTGCATTCAGCACCTGTCCACACTCTTGCTTGGGACCTAACTCCTGCCTTTCTGCCCAGATTCCTGGTCTTGAAGCCCAGACCCAGTTGTTTCAAGGGCTTGTAAACATGCCAACAGATCTCCCCGCCTTTGCTCAGCCTGCCCCTGATGTCTGTGATGAGAAGGGCCTGGCACACCTCTAGGACGTCAGGTGCCTCCAGGTGTGCTTGCCTAGCTCCCATCCCACTGGCCCCACCTTTGTTGTGAACCCTGGGTTTGACCTTACTCATGTGTCCTGTTTCTGAACCAGATCCCCTTCATTCCAAGATTATCAGCATTTACAGATATGTTGGCTTTTTAGTTCCACAACTGAAAACGTTACCAAAATTGGCTAAAGCAACATGGGGGTTCTCATGTGACTGAAATGCCTGGGAAGGGTTGATTTAGATGCTTGATCACAGACTCATGTGCTTTTTGATTTACCAGCACTTGGTTCTTCTCTTTCATCGTGATTCATTCTCAGGTTCTTCCCTGTGGTAGAGATGCCTATAGGAGGTGCAGATTTTGCGTCTTTTCAGCTTCATCTCTCATGGAAAAGCATGACAATTCCTTATCCTAAAGTCTCGTTGTGACTCGTTGGGTCTGATCATGCCACATGTTCACCCCTGGACCAATCTCTGTAGCTGGAGTGGAGATTTGATGCACTGGTTGTCCTGGATCTGTATGATCCGTTTTTTTTTTTTTGTTTTTTTTTTTAAAGATGGTTGCTCTGTTGTCCAGGCTGGAGTGCAGTGGTGTGATCTTGGCTCACTGCAACCTCTGCCTCCTGGGTTCAAGTGATTTTTCTGCCTCAGCCTCCCAAGTAGCTGGAATTACGGGCAGGCATCACCATACCTGGCTAATTTTTGTATTTTTAGTAGAGATGGGGTTTCACCATGTTGCCCAGTCTAATCTTGATCTCCTGGTCTCAGGTGATCTGCCTGCCTCGGCCTCTCAAAGTGCTGGGAATACTAGGTGTTAGCCACTGTGTCAGGCCTGGATCTGGTTCTTAAGCTCAACCCTTGGAGTTGGGAGTGGGTAGTGCTCCATACCCACCACAAAACAGAAAATGGAGAAGGGGAGACATAGTATAAAACATAAATATTTGGTCTTTGTCTCTAGTTCCTGGCACAGAGCTCCTAGGACTCTTGGAATTATTATTTTTTTCTTTTTTGAAACAGGGTCTCCCTCTGTCGCACAGGCTGGAGTGCAGTGGCGCTACCTGCCTCAGCCTCCCTAGTAGCTAGGATTACAGGCACTTGCCACCATGCCCAGCTACATTTTTTGGATTTTTAGTAGAGACAGGGTTTTGCCACTGTTGGCCAGACTGGTCTCAAACTCCTGACCTCAAGTGATCTGCCCACCTCAGCCTCCCAAAGTGCTGGAATTACAGGCATAAGCCACTGCGCTTGGCCAGAATTGGTTGTCTTTTGCATGCTTATGAATGACTGGTGGCTGAGTCAACCTCTGGTGATCAATCCCTGTTCTAGGTAACTTCAGAATAGGGGTTGATCACTAGAAGGACAAAGCCATGATTATGGGGTGGAACTTTCAGCCCTACCCTGACCTCCAGAGGAGGGCTGCAGATTGAACTCAATCACCAATGGTCGGTGATTTCATTAATCATGCCTACATAATGGAACCTTCATAAAAACCCCTAAATGACAGGGTTTAAGAAGCTGTGGGGTCGGTGAGTGCCGTGAAGTGCTGGGAGGGTAGTGCACCCAGTGAGGGTAGGGAAGCCCTGTGCCCCTACTCTCCATACCCTCCCCTGTGAATCCTGAGTTATGTGATAAATGAGTAAGGAGATTTACCCAAGTTCTGGGAGTTTTCCTAGTGCATTATTAATCTAAGGTAGATGTTGTGGGATTCCCTAAATTTATAGCTGTTCCATCAGAAGTGCACCTGACAACCTTGGTCTTGCGACTGGCATTTGAAGTGGGGCAGTCTTGTGGGACTGAGACCTTAACCTGTGGGGTCTATGCTAACTCTGATAGTTTCATAATTGAATTAGATTATTGGATACCCAGTTGGTATCAGAGAAACAGAGAATTGATATTGAAAAATATACCAAGTATTTAGTGTCAGGGGAAAAAACCCCTAAAGTGGATGCCTAGACAGTTAGTACCAGAAACAGGGTCAATGAAAGTATTGGTTAAAAAGCACATGCCTATAACATTCCTTGGCTTTGTCTGGATTTCAGATTTGCTTCTCCAGATAAATGGATTAATCTTTGGGCATCACACTGTCACAGGATACCATTTTTCTTCCAGACTTGGATGCCCCATCTCATCTAGGAAGTGTTTTAGAGTTTGATATAGAGAGTAAAAGTTCTATAGTGGGCTGGGGGTGTTTAATGGTTAAAACTTTTCTTGAAGTCAGTTTGGTATTACACATTACCTTAAAAATGTTCCTACTCTTTGGCCTTGCATTCTTAAATTTGGGGAATTAATCCTAAGATAGTGATCTGATAGGTGAGTCAGGCTTTGAGCTAAATGTTATATTACACCACATCAGAAAAAAATTGACCTTGAAAAGTATCTATTATAGGATTGGTTAAATAAATTTCAGCATATCGGCATGTCCTTAGGATGGAATAATATGTAACCACCAAAAATTATAAGGAATTTAAGTTCAGTGGGAAATGATATAAAACATAATTTGATGATATTATCATTTTAACAGTATACACAATATATAATTTAAATTGTATCAATCACGCTTTATTGAAAGAACTGGAAATTCACACTCCAATACAGTAATAGTGGTATCTTGGGTGGTAGAATAATTGGCGTCTGAATTCTTTTTCTTATATTTTATTCTGTATTTCCTGTTTTTTTCTGTGAGGATGCTGTCATTGTGTCTAATCTACAATGTTAAGACCCGGAAGGGCAAGAAATAGAGTTCTTCTTTTATAATCAGGAGAAAAGTTAATAAAAAAAAATTCCTCAGCAGTGAATTCTGCATCAATCGAGTTAGACTCTTATCTCCAGAGCTGTGTGAAGAGACAAGGGAATGAGAATTTATGGGCTAGATTGATTTTGCACTGCTGCTTTTTTTTTTTTTTTTTTTTTTTTTTTGCTTGTAACCTGTAACCCATTCAGGGTTACACTTGAGTTGAATACTCTTAGGATGTGTGAATAGGAGGCACAAACACAAATCAAAGGCTGGGACAATTGGGAGAAGGCCTGTCAGAGGCACGCTTAGGAAGGGGGCCTTAGGACAGGCAATTCCCCTGGGTAGACTCAGTGGGAGTGACGGGCCAGCTTGTCTTTCACATCTGGAGAGTGTTGTAAACTGTTGCCAGCTGGGCAATTGAACTTAAATCACCGCTGAGGATGAAGGAGCCTGAGAGGTTTTTCTGAGGTCACGAGAAGCAGCCCCCAGCATCTTTGGAAGACCAGGCTCCTCAATACCAGTCCTAGCAAAAGAATGAACTTGAGGAAACATGTCTCCTATCTCTTTTCTCTTTCAAGGAATGCTTAGGACTTCTTTTTGAGATCCCATCAGCTTCCTCTACCCTGTCACTGTTCTGGCTTTATTTGGCTCTGACAACTTTAGTGGCATCCCCAGACCCTGTGTCCCGTACCTCCTTAAACCGCCATGAACAGGATCCTCCTCCTTCAGTAGCTCCCATCTCTGCCAATCTGGAAAAGTAGGCAAATATACTGTATTCTCTTCTCAAATAATGCTTGAATTTGCATTGAAGTTATGGCCCAAAGTACAATGATAGGCAAAAGGGACCTCGCAGTCCCCTGGAGCCCTTTCCAGGTTCTGCACTGTTGTACCTGGCTGCTCACGTGTTGTGTCACCTCTTGGAAGAAGGGCGCACACACTTGCTAGAGAAGCCAGTCTCCTCCTGGGATTCCTGGCCCTTCTCCTGGACAATCCATGTCTCATCACTTCTGGAGAACTTTTTATTCATCTATTGTTTTTTCTTTGACTTTTTAGAGTGGGTAATACTTTTGAGTAGGTGCAGCTTCAAAGATGGAAAAACACAGAGAGCAGAAGTCTCTGGCGCATTCCTGTTCTCTGCTCAGTTCACTGCTCCCCATCGGAGAGGACGAGGGCAGAGCCAACTCTTCCAGATGGCCACCCAATGGTCCCAACCCATTTACTGAACAGTCAATTTTTCTGTACTGATTCAAGAGGATGTCAAATGTTCCATATGGATTTGGATCTACTTCTGGACTTTGTATTTTCTTCCACTGTCTGTCTGTCTATTTATATGCCAATATCACTGAGAGCAGAGGGTAGGCAGCAGCTGTTTAAGCCTGGAGAAGTGTATAGCTTTTCTCTTTCTCACCTTGTTCTAGACTTCAGTTTCCTTCTCCTTTTAGACTCAGTGCTGGTTCGACACTAATATCCTTACAGTGACATATGGGGTGGATACTATTATTCCCATTTTATGGATAAAGAAAATGAGGAACAGAGAGGTTTATGTGACTTGCTCAAGGCTACATAGCCGCTTGGTAGAAGAGCAGGGACTATAAGCCCAGGTGGTACGTCCTCAAGACAGATATGTAACTACCATGCTCTACCCTCTTTCAGAATGGTCTTTTTATAATTAGCATTAACAGCTACTATTAATTGACAGCTATAGGCTAGGCATCGTGTTGAGTGCTTTGAATGCTTTGCATAGTGTCTTATTTAACTTACTTTTCATAATAACTCCACAAGGTAGATATCATCAGATTTGTTACAGGTGGGAAACTGAGGCTCAGAGGGGTTACTCAGATTGCTAAGGTCACTTGGCTAGTATGTGTGGCTCTGGGGCTCACGCTGTTTACAGTGATGCTTTGTAGACTCTCCATTTTTGTGATTAGGTATTCCTCGTTATTATATTGATGTCACTTCCATTATCAGCCACAGTCCTCAAGCCTTGACTAAAGGCACAGAGTCAGGGAAGGACGGGATGTAGAGCACCTCCTGGTTCTCTCTTCTCTGAGCTCCTGAGGCAGTCTCTCTCTTCCAACACTTTTTTGCTATCTTAGGCTGTGAAACTCCCTCAAACAACAACATGTCAATTCACAGTGCAGAGTCTTTGTCTTTTAAGGCAGTTAATACATGTGTTGATATTGAGATAGTTGATAGGGAGGTCTGCATTAGGAAAAAAAGGAGAATCTTAACACTCAAACGGGGAAGCTCCGACTTGATGGTGAAGGCACTGGGGAGTTACAGAAGATTCTTGAGCTGAGAAATAAGACACCAAAATGGTGTTTAAGGAAAAGTCGTTATGGCTTATATGCTTTCTGTATAATCTCTTGCAAAGAAAGATAAGAACCAGGACAACTGAATACTAAATACAATTAACACTGTCTGTGAAGGCTTTCATTGTTGGGGGCATTTTGTTCATCTGCTTTAAACACCTTTTCTTCTGAAAGTCTCAACACCTCATTATTTTCCTCTGTAGATTGTGGGTCTCTATGTCATAAGAGTCAAGGAGGACAGAGAAATACTTGATCCTTTAGCTTTTCTTCCTTATTACAAAGACTGAGAAGAGCCATAGGCAGACCACAGAACCCCTGAGGCAACAAGGTTCCTCATGGCCGGCTCCTGCCTCATCTCTTGGGCCACCACCTTCTACCTTTCTACACTCTGCCATCTACCCTCCGTCCAGACTGAACATTTCACTTCCCAAATGCCCATGCTCTATTTTGCCCTTGGGCAGTTCCCTGGAACATTTCCCCTCCTGTTTATTGAACTCTTTAAGTCTAAGATTCTGCCTCCTTGAGGCAGCCTGCCTTAGCCCTCTAAGTGGGTGCTCCTTCCGTGACTTCTGGCTACTCTCTGTAATCTCCCAATCATTGCTGCTGGCTCTGTGATAATCTGATACTTCACTTCTTCTCTTTTACTGTGATCTCCTCATGGGAAAGACCCATGTCTCATTTGTCCCTGGGCCTGGCACATAGCAGCTGTCCAGAAAATGCTGGCACATGAATAATGAAGGAACATTGCCATGGACCAGCTGTCCCCATCTGTTGCACCAATTGATTAGTTGGTGGCTGTTGGCTCCTTGAGTCCCCTTTTTGTCATCCCAACAGGAAAACATTTGCTCCCAAGTCAGAGACACAGCAACGCTTTCCTTCCCAGGAAGACCTTTCTTTATGGATCCCTGACTCATGCCTCCCAGGTCCTGGCCTTCTCAAAGAGTCCCCTTTTCCCCCATGCCACCAGCTATGCCTTTCATAAGCTCCTTTCCTTGAGCCAATAAATGAGAAATCCATGCTTCTGTTTGCCATGTGACTTCCGAGGTAACCAGGCTGCAGTCCCAACTCCCTACTTTACACTTCTTTCCTGAGCTTTTGTCTTCTGAGATGCCCACTGCGCCACCAACTTCCCACAGCCCCCACTTCTCCTCCTTCTCCTAAGACTCGGCTCCCTCTTCTGGTTAATTACTTCCTTCCTTTGATTTCTGTGATTGCTCAGCATTTGGTTTTCCTCCCCTTCTATTTTCTCCCCAAGCTGGTACTTGTCCACCCACTTCTTAAATACAGATTTTCCCAAGTTTGCGTTTTTAACACACTGTTTCCTCTCACTTGGAGCACACTCATTCTCTAGGGAGTGCCCCTCAAGGCGTCAAAGGGGCTGTTGTCTCAGGGTGCTGAAGCCTCTCAGCAAATGCTGGTAGGTTTTCTGGGAGTTCAAACATAGGAGGTGTTTCCAGGCATCAGCTCGGCCTGTACCCCCAAGATCAGGATGTCCTCATCCCTTGGGGTGACAGATAGAGCCTCAGGAGTTTCTCAGGTCATCTGAATGGAGTGGGGTCCATGCACATGCCCCATAGTCCTGCTCCGAGCCCATCCACCTCTTGCCCTATTTCCTGGACATCCGCATAGAAAGGCAGCTGTAGGACCACCACTGCCCACTGAGGATCAGGGCCCAGAAAGCAGCTGGAGGAGCCAGTGTTGCAGGTGTCCAGGGAGCAGGGTAGGTTGTCCAAGGCATGGGCCACTCAGGGTGTTGTGGTGGGCATCAACTCCAAGGGTCTTCACGTGCCCTGGATAACTTTTTTTTTGTAGCTTCTATACCTTTCAGTGGCATCCAGGCCAGCTTTGTGTAGGCTGACTACCTCATGGACATTTTGCAAACGTACACGTTATCATTATGTTGAAGTACTTGGCATGAAGCATTTCATTGAATTTGAAATCTGTTTATACCATCACAAAAATGTCAATAGTCCTTATTTGTCGATGAAAGAAAAGAGTTATTGGATCATCTTAGTGTAATTTCAGTGTAGACTTTTGAAGGTTGTAAAAATGATTTAAAAAGTCGTGTTACCTCCTTGTGTGAACAATGTTTCTTGTTGAGGGAGGCCACCAAGAATTTAAAGGGATGGTCATGAAGAAGCGTTGTTCAAAAATCACGTGGAACCACCTCCAACCTGGGTCCCTCAAGAGAGTGAGCGCCTCATTCCTTGCAGAGAGGTTGTACAAAGTATGTTTATGAACACAAATTCAAGCTTATCCACTCCAATGTTTGAAAATATTTTATTTGGAAATTTTATATAATTCAAAATTTAAATCCTTTCTGAAACTTTTATATTTTACTTTTCTTATAATGATATAATGATTTTTTTTCCACCAAACTCTAAATTTCTTTCCGTTTACCCTAGGGTGTGATACCAATGCTATCATTTTTCTCTGTATGGCACAACATAAGAAAATGTTGGGAAGTTTTTAAAAACAGCTTTATTGAGGTATCATTTGCACACTGTGCAGTTCACTCATTTTAAGTGTACAATTCAATGATTTTGAGCACATTTATTGAGTTGTACAACCATCACTATCTAGTCTTAGAATGTTTTCCAATAAAACAGGAAACAGGTTTTGAACAAGATGAGAAAGGATGAGAAGGTCTTCCCAGGAGGGCAGGGCTCTGGGTCCTGAGCAGCCAAAAGCCAAGTATGAAGGTGTTGAAATCCCAAGAGTGAGATTAGTGCCCTCAACCCAGGAAGACCAGGGAACAGGCTATTGCTCATGGAAGGGGTTTGTGGCTTAGCACAGACATCACCTCCTCCAGGAAGGCTTTTCCACCTCAGAGAGCAGCCTACTGCTTCCTTTCCAGGGCCCCAGTGTCCACCTCTTCTGCCATGACAATTACAGGTAGATTTCTAGTTTGTGGACTGCTGTTCCCACTAGACTATGAGTTCCCTCTTCTGTGTTCCCAGAACTTAGCTTAAGTCTTAGTGTCCCCAGAACTTAGCTTCATCTGTGGCAGAGAGCAGGGCCTCAAGCAGTGTGAACCCAATGAAGAAATGATTTCCAGCCCTGGATCCTCCTCTCCAAGGTTGCTGAAGCCAACCAAAGGCACGCATGGAGATTCCCAAGCAAGTCACAGGGACAGGCGCGGAATCAGACCCCTCAGCACATGGCCAACAGAGAGTGTGCAGGGCCAGGCGTGGGAGCTCTGAGTTCCTGTCTGGCTCTGCTTCTGCTCATCTGTGCCTCTGTGCCATCACTGCTCCGTTCTGCCATTTCATCGCCTCTGAAGTGGGTCTGCCAGATCATCTGCTGCTTCATAGTTTCCTTCCCGCTAGAAAATCCCACTATTCTGGCTGGGCGCAGTGGCTCACACCTGTAATCCCAGCACTTTGGGAGGCCGAGGTGGGTGGATCAAGGGGTCAGGAGTTCAAAACCAGCTTGGCCAAAATGGTGAAACCCTGTCTCTACAAAAAATACAAAAAAATTAGCCAGACGTGGTGGCGGGTGCCTGTAATCCCAGCTACTCTGGAGGCCGAGGCAGAGAATTGCTTGAACCCAGGAGGCAGAGGTTGCAGTGAGCTGAGATTGCAGCACTGCATTCCAGCCTGGGCAAAGAGGTGAGTCTCAAAAAAAACCAAACAGAAACACACAAAAAAAGAAAAGAAAATCCCACGATTCCAATGGTGCATCCCCCAGTGTCTAGTGGAGCTGCCTGCATTTGAAAGGACAATTTCCAGGGAACAAGGGAGGCAACTACAAGGGTTCTAGCTTCCAGCTCTGCATGGGGACTTGCTGTCATAGCATTTGCCCAGTCTGCTGCAGCTACCTGCAGACACCAGGGAAGGTGCAGCAAGCGGACAAATTGCCTTCACAACCTCAAGAAGCAGGTATATTGGCAAGACAGCTTCTTTAGTTGCAGGAAAAAATGAAGAGGTTTAAAGCAAGCACATCAAACTGTTTTTGAGTGCACTTAACGGCTGCCCAGACGTGCAAGCTCCTTTTAAAAGCAGAGTGACTTCACTAATAATAGAGCTCCATTATTCTTTATCGCTGACTCTCAACTCTGCTCCATATTTCCCCTTGGTGTTCTGCTCACTAACCCGTTTATCCTCTCTTAGAAATCTACACTTAAAGGCGACATAAAATACAGCATGACACCAAGAGAAAGCTTTCTGGTGGTGGCTTGAGCTAGCAAAATGATTGTGGCGGTGACAGAGAACCCTCTCCGGGCAATTTTGTTTCCAGGGGCCTCAAGTAGGCATCAGGATTGGGAATGGGCATTGCTTCTTGGTGCCCGCTTGAAGGGGTTGAGGGCTCCTGGTCTCTCTTTGGGCTCCAGTGCTGAGCCCTGGTGTGGGGGTGGGAGGACAGCTGAGGGGAGACAGTGACTCTTCCTCTCCCATTCCCTGGGTCTTTCAGGACCAGTCTGGGCACCCAGGGACAGATCAGACCCGCCTGCGGTTTTCCTGTCTAATCACGTTATTAATTAACATAACAAATCTTCGCAGCTGGTGACTGCTGTTTGTGTCTCATCCCCCTCCTGCCCCTCCTTGCACACTAATTAGTGTAAAAGCAGGGAGCAAATCTTCAAGCATTGATTTGCCTTTGTAGTAATGATTATTTTGGGAACAACCCAACCCCCTCTAAGCATATACACCTCCCCCCGCGGACACCCTCAATGTGAACCACAGGCTTTCTTTCTCAGATTTTTGGCTTTGCTAGTTTGGGAAGGGGAACCCAATTATTGAAGAGAATAATACCACATTTGTCTCGTCTAGTTTTAAGAGACAAAAGGGGTTGTGAGCCGAGAAGGGGAGAGAACACCTGGAGAGGGTGTGAGTCATTTAAAGGTGTTGGTTCATCTTCTTTTCAAAAAGCCCCTTGAAGGTGGAAGCCTCACCCAGCCAAGTGTCCGGTGGACACCTCGCCCTTTATGAAGTGGTTCACACCCCAGACAGGACTCAGCCTTGTTCTGCATCTCACCCTCCCTGGGCCTGGACTGGTCTGCCACACAGCAGGGACTGATGAGCCTGTGTGATCGGAATCGCGCCTGCAGCAGCCTGGAGCAGGATCTCAGGATGGGTGGAGGGACCAGTGGCCTAAGTGGCTGAGGGACAGAGGTAGACTTTTTGAAGTTAGGTCTCTAGGTGTTTGCTCCAGCTCTTGCCCATAGACCTTGCTGCCTTTGTGGCCAGTTGGTGCCCTAGTAACACGATAGAGGAATGCGGTCCCAGCATGGGAGCACTGGCTTTCTGCTCACTGGGCAGTATTTTAAAGACTCGATGGTGCATACTGTGTCTGAGGGGGCTTTGTCTGTTGGGGCTTTTTTCCTCCCTAGCATCTTCGGAAGACAATCTCCTTCATTTTTCTTTACTCTCAATCCCTCATTCCCTCTCCAAAACGCAAATTCTCACAACTTCCATCACCTCGCTTTCTCTCCATCTTTTCTCACAGTGTTCTCTCCAGTGTCAGGGAGTGCAAGGATCTGGGCTCTGTGTATAAGTGTGCAGTCATCAATTCACAATGTTTGGGTGGGGGTGAGGTGTGCTATGAGACATCTACCATCCCCATCTTTTAAAAAAAAATACTTAAACTGTTATAAAACACACAGATTTGCATTTCTCTGATGACCAGTGATGATGAGCATTTTTTCATGTTTGTTGGCCCCATATATGTCTTCTTTTGAAAAGTGTCTGTTCATATCCTTCACCCACTTTTGAAACCATCATTCTGAGCAAACTGACACAAGAACAGAAAATCAAACACCACATGTTCTCACTCATAGGCGGGTGTTGAACAATGAGAACATATGGACACAGGGAGGGGAGCATCACACACTGGGGTCTGTTGAGGGGGGCTAGAGGAGGGACAGTGGGGGGTGGGGAGGTTGGGGAGAGAGAACATGGGGGAGAAATGCCAGATGTAGGTGACGGGGGATGGAGGCTGCAAACCATCTTGCCGTGTATGCACCTTTGCAACAGTCCTACATGATCTGCACATGTACCCCAGAACCTAAAGTACAATTAAAAAAAAAAAACACAGAACATTAAATCTACCTTCACAACCATGTATACACTTTAGTAGTGTTAAGTATATTCACATTGTTATGCAACAAGTCTCCAGAACTCTTTTCATCTTGCAGAACTGAGACTCTACCCAGTTAACAACACCTCGCCATGTCTCTCTCTCCCCAGGCCCTGGTAACCACCATTCTACTTTCTGTTTCTGAGTCTAACCATTCTAGGTATTTCAAATAAGTGGAATCATACAGTATCTGCCTTTTTGTGACTGGCTTATTTCACTTAGCATAATGTTCTTAAGGTTCACTCTCGTTGAGGCACATGTCAGAATTTCTGTTCGTTTTAAGGCTGGATAATCTGTTGTCTGGATATGTCACATTTCATTTTCCTTTCATCTATTGGTGGACACTTGGGTTGCTTTCACATTTTGAGTTTTGTGAATGCTGCTGGGAACATGGTTGTAGAAACACCTGATCCTTTTTTTTTTTTTTTTTTGAGCCAGCCTCACTATGTTATCCAGGTTGGAGTTCACTGGTATGATCATGGCTCACTGCAGCCTCGATCTCCTGGGCTCAAGCAAGCCTTCCGCCTCAGCCCCCTAAGTAGCTGGGACCACAGGCCTGTGCCACCAAACCTGGCTAATTTTTTTTTTTATGGAGACAGAAGTTGGCCATCTTGTCCAGGCTGGTCTTGAACTCCTGGGCTCAAGAAATCTGCCCACCTTGGCCTCTTTCTAAAGTGCTGGGATTATAGGTATGAGCCATTGGGCCCAGCTCTGATTCTTTTTTTAAAGAAAAATTTCCAACAATTCAGTGATCTAACCCAGTGGTTTTCAACTCTGGATACAATAGAACCACCTGAAGGGATTTTAAAAAATATTGTTCCCTGAACCACCATCCTAATTAAATCTAAGTGACTAGAGGTAGAGTCCATTGATGTAATACATTGCCTTCCAAACATGCTGCAGCTCAAGAATCATAGGGGCTTTTAAAGAATACAGATTCTCTGGAGATTATGATTTAGTCAGTCAGTGATGGGACCCAGCAATCTGTACTTTTAAAACAGAGCCTTAGGATATTCTCATGACTGGGAGTTTTAGAAATTACTGTTGAAATCATCAATTAAAGGCCATTCTAACCTCTACAAAGCCTTTATCCCTGGATCACAAATGACTTTATGCTGTTCTATAATTACCTTATTATGCATCTTGGTCTTATATTCCTACTTGGATGGTAAGTTTATAAAAGTGTAGAATTTCTGGAACTCAAAGGGGCCTTAGGGGCTAGATATCTGTTCGGCCAATGCCACACGTTAGTCAATTTCAGGGCTAGGTCGAGAAGTAGTTCAAGATTTCCTCCATTCAACTAAAATTTAAAATTCTGTTTTCCCACAGTGCCAAGGCAGGCCAGCATTTTACTTTTAAGAAAGTCAGTGTGACTTCCATTGCTCTGGTAAAAGATTCGATGCTTATAACTTCTGCTACTCTGAGAAACCCCTGTCAATCAATGATTGGCATAGCATTCATGAAAATGTGAGAGATCTGAAGAGGTGACTGAATGACAAAATCATCTAAGAGGCTGGGAATTTTCAGCATAAACTGGGCTGACCAGAGCACTAGTTACAGATAACTGACTTGACTTTTAGGCCAGGTTCAAATACACATCAGCTATGAGACTCTAGACCAGTAAGTGACTTAACAGACTTACGTTGGCAAAATGGATGTAAGTGTACTTCTTTCATTGGGTTATGAATTACAAGAGCTTGCGTTAGTTGAATATTGACTACACACAGGTGCTACACGAAATGGATTACATGGATTGTTCGATAGGGCTATAAGAAAACTACAGCTTGGAAATGTTAAATGACTTGTCCAGGGTGACCTAGCCAGCAAGTGGCAAGGCGCACATTCAAAGTCAGTCAGTCTGATTTCTTAGCCCATTCTCTTAGTCACTGTGTGATTTAGTGATGAAAAAAAGATAAGCTAAGCAAAATGTTCAGCATAGTGTTAGTTCATTACAGAAGCTCAGAGGATTGCAATCATCATCATCGCAACAGTAACTAACCCTTACGTAGCTCTTATTATGTGCCAGACACTGTTTTAAGCACTTCACATATATTTATTTGCAAAATAACCCTATGAGGTAGTATTATTTTTACAGATTTCATAAACGAGGAAACCGAGGCACAAAAAGATTAAGTAATCCAAAGTTAGAAAGCTAGTAAGTAGCAGAGCTGAGATTTGTGCTGGGAAGTCTGGCTCCAAACTCAGTGCCATTAACCAGTACACTCTCCTGCCTTCCACTTGGTAAATGGTAAATTTTAATAATTATAATGATTACTGATAAGGCTGTCAGTTTCTTTCAACACAGTATAGACAATATTGTTCTACATATTTTTCTTGTAGGTGTGCTATTAAGATACAAATAAATATGATAATAGATTCGAGTGTCCTTTCAATGTCTCCCCTTTCTGCCCTCTCAAAATTCTTATATGGTTCAATTTAATACTAATTCACAGCGTCTGATTTCTTAGTCATTTTGGAAGTGACTTCTAGGGAAGGGATGTTCATATGGTCATTACATATTTTTAAGATGGAAGAAACCTTTGGGATTCTCTAGGACAAAGGTCTCTACAGGACATACAAGGTTACAGATAAAAGTTGGGAAGGAAAATGTTAGTGTAAAATAAAAGAAACGGAGGGTCACTGTGACCTTCCTGTTACTAATCCTATGGATACCTCCAGGCTATTACAGTAACTCCTTGGCTCCAGCTATCCCGACTGACCCTCCCTTCTTGAAGCATTCCCCTCCCTTAACTGCATGAGGTCACACTCTAATGACCTTTCCCTCTCTCTATCTCTGGCCGTTCCTTTACAGGTTTCCCATTCTGTACTACTTTAAAAAATTTTTAAAAAGATTAATAAATGCATGGCCATGGTACCTTCACATGCTGTATGTGTCAGAAGGTCACTGAGGCAAGGATGGAGGTTCTAGAATATGAACAAAGCTGCCTCCTTGTTCTGTTTTCCTTTAGCATATCTATGCATACTGTTTGGGCTGAATTGTGTCCCACAGAAAGATACGGTGAAGTCCTAACACCCAGTACTTCAAATCTTACTTGGAGATAAGGTTGTTGCAGATGGAATTGTTGAGATGAGTCCATAGTAGAGTACAGTAGGCCCTTAATACAATAGGACTAGTGTCTTCATAAGAGAAGAGACGGAGAGAGATCCAAGATGGCCAATTAGCAGCAGCTCAGGATTGTAGCTCCCAGTGAAAGCGCAGAGAGCCAGTGGACGCCGCACTTTCAGATGAATTTTTGTTGCCCACAGACTAGGAGATTCCCGGTGGAGGAGCCACACGGGTCGCCAGCGCGACTTTTTTGGCCGGCT
>CAUYLG010000594.1:0-13762 GCA_963573385.1 Cacajao melanocephalus
TGGGGAGTTGGGGAGAGATAGCATAGGGAGAAATGCCAGATATAGGTGAAAGGGGGGAAATCAGGAAATCACACTGCCACATGTGTACCTATGCAACAATCTTTCATGTTCTTCACATGGACCCCAAAACCTAAAATGCAATAAAAAAAACATTTAAAAAAAAACATTGATCTGTTGCATAACAGTGATTTATATTAGGATAAGTCAAAGTACTATAATTTTTACCAATATTTAAAAACTACTCAGTGACTGAAACGTTTCCTAAAGATTTTTAAAAGAATGCAACAATCCTTAGAAGTTTTGAAGTTCAACATAAATTAAGATCTGCTTTCCTTATAAAATTCTGTGGTTAAAAACATGATTTGTATTATGTCCTCGAATTTACTCTAGCTCCAATGAAATTGAAAACTAATAACATATGTATTTTAAAATCAATTTAAATTTAAAATCTTCACTCAACCTTGTAACATGTATCACGTAGTAAGTCTAGCAGCTTTCAAATTCCTGACCGTTTTTGACCTCATAAGCTTCCTATCTGACATATTGTTTTAAAATTTTATGACATTTTGAAAGCTGTTATCATAATACCCTTCTGGGTTGCTTTAAAGCAACAGCATAAACACTGAAAAAAATGTGTCTTTCAAGGGTAATTTAGGATAAAAAACACTTATAAAAATAAATTTGGAAGCACAGAATCATCCTAAATCACAATTAGTGTTTCTTTTTTTTACTTTGATACCATGTGACGGTCTTCCTAATGACTTCACAGTGTTTCTGTAGCTTCAGAAAGAGACTGATTGAGCTATTGCCTGTGTAACTGACCCCCTCAAAATGACACATAAAATATATACAAATTAAATCTTTTTACTTTTATTATTACAATAAACAAAAAATGCATTCTGAAATGGATTATTACAACCATTTTCTTTGTTTTTAAAAACTAGAAATAAAGAGAACTTAAGAATACTGTAACTATTTATTATTTCGTTATTGCTTTCATGTGAAAAAAAGCCTAGCCCCTGATGAAGTTCTATAAAATTGAATAACCACACAACAATAAAAGCAACATGTGACATTTAAAATGGTTTAGGAGAATCGAGAAAAATTAAGAACAAAGTCAATTCACTGCAGTATTCAAAATTGAATTTAGAATAGGTATGCTACACGATACCATCTATTGACATGATTAATTTGGATAATTACTTTGACTTTAAAAAGTGTCATTTTTGCCTTTGTTATTCTGTGGAACTCACTCCTGAAATTGTATATTCTGTTCAAGTTTTAAATTTCTATCTGCAGCATCCTTTAGTAAGGATTAATTCAGTAACTGTGTATTCTCATAGATTCCCCAAACCCAACATATAAGACTAGGACGATTACTTAGTTGGAGAGTAGAACAATAAAAGTAAGAAAAATATTTTAACGTAGTGTTGTGGAAAAATTACTCTAAAACATAGCAGGTCAAAATAGCCAACATCCTTTGCTCACAATTTTTGTGAAATGGGAAACTAGACGTGGTTTAGCTAGACGTCTCTTACTCAACTTTTCTCGTGAAATTTCCGGCAAGCTGTCAGCTAAGGCTTCGGTCTTTTTGGAAGATTTCACTGATGGTATGAATCTGCACCCTAGCTCATTCATGTGTCTACTGGCAGGCCCTGATTTATCATCATATGGGCATCTCCAGGGGTTGCCTAATGACGGGGCGAGTTTCCCTCTGACAGGCAATACAAGGGAAAGAAGAGAAAACACCCAAGACAGAAAGTGCCATTTTTTTAAAATAACCTAAGTTCAGAATGATATCCCTTAATCTCTGCCATGTTTTATTTGTTAGAAGTGAATAAATCAGGCTGGGTGCCGTGGCTTATGCCTGTAATTCCAGCACTTTGGGAGGCCGAGGTGGGTGGATTACTTGAGGTCAGAGTTCGAGACCAACCTGGCCAACCTGGCCAACCTGGCGAAACCCCATCTCTACTAAAAGTCCAAAAATTAGCCAGGCATGGTGGCATGCACCTGTAACCCCAGATACTTGGGAAGCTGAGTCAGGAGAATAACTTGATCCAGCAGGCAGATGCTGCAATGAGCCAAGATCTCACCACTGCACTCCAGCCTGGGCAACAGAGTGAGACTCCATTTCACAAAAAAAGGAGTGAATCAAGGAGTCTAGCCCACACTAAGGGCACAGGGGGATTATAAGGGTCCCAGTAAAAGAGGATCATTGGAGGCAACCTTATAGTCTGCCTCACACAAACATTAGGGTCCACGTAGAGGCCCAATACCTACTTTAGCAACATAAAGGGTACAGAAGTGTTTTAAAAATAAAATTTTGCATGCACACATGCATATGTATAGCATTCTACAGCTGTTTTAAAATATCGTGTATTTTATAACACTTTTCACATATCAAATTAGGTAATATACTGAATGCTAGCAAAATAAGTGAAATTTGGATCATGATACAAGGAGAGAAGACTCCTGCTTTAGGGATTCACAATAGCAAGACAGCGTGGTAATAGTCATACTTGCATAAAGCGCAAGGCTACATAGAATTCATTCAAGAGAGACCTCATTTATAGGCCCTAAAAGTAAAACAGCAACAACAAAAAATATTAGAGATAGAATTTAGCCTCTACCTTTATGATGGAAACAGTTCAAGTTAAGTATTCACCATGAAGAAAGAGGGAGAAATTCTCTGAGTCTCTCATTGTCCTTTGTTATGAGATCACTTCATTTTCAGCATTTAATACTCTTTCTTGAATTCTTCTAGCTAGGTCTATCATTACTGCAAATATATTTATGAGGATGCTGTAAAAATAAAGAGTAAATCTGACTCTCAAGAGAATAGCTATCAAAATTAATTGCTATAATTTTCACGTTTATATCTGACAAAAGTGATTCTCCTAATTAGAGATTAAAAGTGTTGAAATTAAAATAGACAAAAATTCATTCAATCGTAATTGCATGGAAAGAGAATTTCCGAAAAATTTAAAAATTAGATACTTTATAACTTACTTCTAAATATTAAATATCAGAAAATACTGATATAGAGTGATTGGAAAAAAGATTTGAGATCCATAGATTTTAAACTCAACCAGATGTTATTCAGATGTAATAAAGCAAAAGATATACATGTTAATAGAGTCAGTAATTGAAGAAACATAGCCCTATGTGTATTTCTTGAGGGAAAAATAAAGATATGATCCACCTATTTATAAGAGTAGGCAATACTAAAGAATTCTACAATAGAACAATTATAGTATAAAAATACGTACAGTAACCATTGACAGGAAGTAAACATTGTAGTATATCCAAATACATGTTACTAATATGCAAACAAAGCATAATAGAAACGCCATACATAATTTTTGAATAAAAATATGTCAAACCAAATAAAAATTTAGTATTACAATGTTTTCGAAGTCTCACATATTGCCAATTAAGAGTTTCAGAAGGGCATAGGAAATAAAGAACTTACAGGTTTTGAAAATGCATATGGGACTGCCTATAGATATTCTTTTCTTGCCATTAGAAAATTATGTAAATAAAGGTACAATAATTTAAATTGTAAATCTACTACTTGAAATATAGAAATGTGATTTTCTTTTTTTTTTTATAATTATACTGTAAGTTCTGGGGTACATGTGCAGAACGTGCAGGTTTGTTGCATAGCTATACACGTGCCATGGTGGTTTGCTGCATCTATCCCCCCGTCATCTACATTAGGTATTTCTCCTTATGTTAGTCCTCCCCAATCCCCCCAACCCCTGCTTTCCCTCCCCCAGCCCCCAATGCCCTGACAGGCCCAGGTGTGTGATGTTCCCCTTCCTGTGTCCATGTGTTATTGTTCAACACCCACTTATGAGTGAGAACATGCAAAGATTTAATCATAAGACCTAACACCATAAAAACCCTAGAAGAAAACCTAGGCAATACCATTCAGGACATAGGCATAGGCAAGGATTTTATGACTAAAACAGCAAAAGCAATGACAACAAAAGCCAAAAGAGACAAATGGGATCTAATTAAACTTAAGAGCTTCTGCATAGCAAAGGAAATTATCCTTAGAGTGAACCAGCAACTTACAGAATGAGAGATGCGATTTTCAATTGCTAGTCTTCAGTAACATTCCTACACCCCAGTCCAATGAGGTCCTTCTGGTTCTTACCGTATCTATATGTATGTAGTGTTTGATGCTATTAAAATTTTCTTTCTTCTAGGAAAGATCTTTGGTTTCCAAAATGCCATGCCCTCTAGCTTCTCATACCTCTCATTTTCACTTTTCTTCCTTCGAACCAATTATCTTTGAACACTTCTGAAATGTTGATGTTTCCTAATGGTTCTCCCTTTGCCTGGTTCTCAGGTTTTAGCCATCTGGGTAAATTCAAGCTTACGTTAATATCTACTTAGAATATGTTAATGACTCTGAAATAGTATGCTTACATCTGATTTTTGCCTACAATCCATACACAACAGGTGAGACATCACTGTCAGTATTTTCCTTTAGTACTTGAAACTAAACATATTCCCAACCAAAACGATTAAAATATATATCTGTATATATACAGATATGTTTAGTTTATATACAGATATATATTCCCTATGACTGGAGAATATATATACCATATTACTTGATAAATACAATAGAAAATAGTTTTAAAAAATAAAAATTGTGATCTTCTGTTTTGCCAATCTGTTTGCATTTCATTTTTTGCATTGTTAATAAATTTCAAGTGTGTTTTTACTTTTTACTGTCATTAAATTTAAATAAAATAAAATGTAAAAATATGCTGAATACTTCCTAAATTCTTAGATTTTTAAATTAAGTTGATTATTGAACATTATAAATGATAAAAGAAAAACAAATTTAAAAAAACAAAAATGCACCAAAAACTTATGATGTGCAAGTAATATATATGCTTTACAGATTAAAATAAATTTAAGTTTCTTGTTACAATAAAATAATTTTAATTTAAGTAAAATTTTAAAATAAAGCTCTGTGATTTCAATAATAAGTACATCTGTAATATAATGATCTAGAATGTATAGAACCAAGAGTAGTAGAGAAGGTTTTCAATTCTGCCTACAATGGACAACATTGCATCGTACCAGTCCACTTACCAATAAAACTAGGAAAACTTACAAAAACAATAATATTTTTCTTTGCAGTCAGTAAACCACCTGCAGAACAAGTATTTCAGGGACCAAAATCCTGAAGACAAAGGAAAGACACTGAGATAAGAAAAATATTTGGTTTCAGTTTATCTTCACTGTATTTGTTCATTATATAAAGACTGCGGAGAGTCTAAGCAGTTGAGCCAAATTTATGACAGTTCTATAAGTTCATAGGAACAAAACTGGAGTTCAGGACCCACTAAGGAACAAAGGACCTGGTAAACACTGCAGGATTATTAATTGGACCATAAAGGGCAAAGCAATATAGGCCAACTCATCCTAAAACTAAAATCGTTTTTAACAAATTCATTTAGAAATTTGATTAAGTATTACTTGTCTCCACTTGAATTGTTTTTCTAACATCAAAAGAAACTCAGATCTAGTTGAAGATATTCTAATTCAAAAATGATCTACACTTCAAATTTTCCTTAAAGATTTTATACATAATAGAAAACATGTTTCATCTTACATGTCTAATCAAAACTAATCAGATTTCTAAAAATGCATGAGTTAATAAAAAAAAGAAAAACAGGATATAATCCCACATAAAATTTAGATATTTGAATTATATGCAGTGATTAAAATAATTGTGACTACATTGTTCTAGTAAATGGAGAATAAAATTGAGAACTTGAGAAGAAATTTGGAAGTTTTACAAAGTAGTTAAATAAAGTAACTGAAATTATAAACCCAGTAGATTGATATATTAGATGTAACTAAAGAAAAATTTAATGAACTGAAAGATAGGTTAAGAAAAAATGTGGATGGTCATGTATACGTTCAAAGAAATTGGAAATAGAGAAAAAAGCATAAAAGCATGAGATGTGTATGAAACAACAACAAATCGCAATCATACATATGATGAGAATCTATAGATACAGAGGGAAGAGAATGAAACAGAAGCCCTTCTTGGATTAAAAAATGCAGGAAGATTTTTCAAAACTGATGCATCTTGTAATGATTCATGAAACTAAAGTTTCAAGTTAATAGGAAAAATATTGAAAAAATATACATATATAAATAATTAATAATGAATACATCTAAAATTAAAAAAGAAAATAGAATCTAGAAACAGAAATATAAATAAGAAACTAATATTAATCTATAAAAAATAGCAAGTCTAAGCATAAAAATATGAAATTAATAAAAATATATTTTTTTACATTAAATACAAACAGTAAACATTCCAATTAAAAGGCAATGCTTGTCAGAATAGATACAAAAGTAAATTAAAACAATTCTATGTTGTTTTCAGGGTACATACTTTTAATATGAGAAAGTTCAAAACCAAAAAATCTAAAAATATATGGAATAAAATCACGAAACACAAGAAAGTTATTGTAGCCATATTAATGTGAAACAAAGTCAACATTTAAGGTGAAGGCATCCTTAACAATAAAAAAAAGGAGTGATTCTAAGAGTCAGTCCTCTAGAAGGCAAAACACCTAGAAATCTGATGCATCCTGTATCGTAATCTCAAATATACATATAAAATAATAAATACAAATGGAAGCACCGCCCATGCTTATGGTTTGGAAGCATCATTATTGTTAAAATGACCAACCTGCCCTAAGCAATCTACAGATTCAACACAGTTACTGTCAAATTACCAATGTTAGTTTTCACAGAATTTAAAAGGCAATCCTAAAATTCATATGGAATGAGAAAAGAGCCCAGATAGTCAGACAAAGTCAACAAAAATATAGAATAGGGTAATGATATCTTGTTTAATTAATGGTGCTAAGACAATTAAATAGCCATATGAACTGTAATACAAGGCTACAGTAATCAAAATAGCATGGTACTTGTACCAAAACAGAGATATATACCAATAGAACTGTAACAGAACTGAGGCCTCAGAAAGAATGCCACACATCTACAACCATCTGATCTTTGACAAACCTGAGAAAAACAAGCAATGTTAAGGATTCCCTATTTCATAAATGGTGCTGGGAAAACTGGCTAGCCATATGCAGAAAGCTGAAACTGGATCCCTTCCTTATACCTTATACAAAAATTAACTCTAGATAAATTAAAGATTTAAACATGAGGCCTAACACCATAAAAACTCTAGAAGAAAACCTATGCAATACTATTCAGGACATAGGCATGGGCGAGGACTTCATGACTAATGAAGTGGACTTCATGATTGATGGGTGGACTTCATGTCTACCCATTTGATAAAAAGCTATTATCCAGAATCTATGGAGAACTTAAACAAATTGACAAGCAAAAAACAACCCCATCAAAAAGTGGGCAAAGGATATGAACAGACACTTTTCAAAAGAAGACAATTATGCAGCCAGCAAACATATTGAAAGAAGCTCATCCTCACTGGTCATTAGAGAAATGCAAATCAAAACCACATTGAAATACCATCTCACGCCAGTTAGAATGGCACCACATGTTCTCACTCTTAAGTGGGGGTTGAACAATGAGAACACATGGACATGGGGAACATCACACACCTGGGCCTGTCAGGGGGTGGGGAGCAGGGGAAGGGAGAGCATTCGGACAAATATCTAATGCATGCTGGGCTTAAAACCTAGATGATGGGTTGATAGATGCAGCAAGCCACCATGGTACGTGTATACCTATGTAACAATCCTGCACATTCAGCACATGTATCCCAGAACTTAAAAAAAAAAAGACTTAGGGTCTAATAATGCCAGATAACTATCAGTGTGCAATCTGGTTTTTTTTTTTTTTTTGACCTAGAGCCAAGAGTATTTCTGCTTATATAAATGAAGGAGGACATGGTAGATGCTCCAGAACCTCAAATTATATGCATCAGTATTTACATCTGATTTTATTTATTAGTCAAGAAATATTTATTGGGAACTTTTCTATTGTGGACACTGAAGACAATGTTTTTTCACAGTTCCTGAACTGATAAAACTACTGGGTGGTCCCTTTTTACAGAGATGACTCAATGTATAATCATTCTACGTACTTTTCATGAACCACTATTGAACTTGACTATCTCCAACTCCACAAATCTTTAACAAACTATTAGGGAATAGTTAGGTACAATGTCTAATTATATATTAATAATCTAATGGCCATGACCAGGTGAGTTGCATTAAAAATGTGTAATTGGGAATATATTATTATTCCTTAAAAATAGGTAAAAGGAGACTTAATATGATTATTTAAATACAGGTAGAAAAATTTAAAAATATAATAGATATTATTTACAAAATATATTTAAAAAGGTAAAGAATGCATTATCTGGTTAAAAATTATCTTCAGTGAACAAATAGGCTTTTGCTTTATGATGAGATATGTGAAACAGTTTCATTAAAGATAAGGTCAATAATACATTTTATCAACAATTAGAAATCAGCATTCCTAGTATTTGTGATTAATATCATTTATTAATATTTACCATGCACCATTTTAAATGTCTTTTAGGTGTCACCTCATTCAATTTATTTGAAATCCTAATAGACTTATTCAGATTTTACAGATCATGTGCCTGAGACTTAAAATGCAGAAGCAAAGATAGACCCAGGATTTGAACCCACATATGTCTCACTTTACAGACTGTGTTCCTAGTCAACACAATACACAGGGTGATCCAAATATTTACCATCCCCATTATTTAGCTTATTGCTTGTCAATGCAGTAAGACTAAAATTCATCATATTATAATGAGTTACAATTCTGGAGTAGACCCAATTAGCATTAATTTTTGATGCACCACACTGTTTAAATAAAATTAAAATATGTAATTGTTTGTTCTGTATGAATAAACTATCTCCAGTTACACACAGAAAGAACTGGTAACAGGAGCTGACTTTGAAGCAGGGAACAGTATGATGAGTGGTAGGAGCGCAATGAAGATTCACTTTAACTGTATAACCTCTTGAGTTTTTGGATTTCGATGTTTTTACCTATTGAGAAATACATTATCAAAAAGGAGAAAAATATTACAAGTTACTGACATAACTTTTTCTAATGGTTTCATAATGCATATTGCTAACACGGTTCCATTAAATTTTAGAGCTTTATCAGAAATATCGAGAAAACAAGGAGCAGTTTTGTATCCTGGAAAAAGCATCAGGTCATAGGAGTAGGTCTGAATCCTCAGCTAATAGTTTGAGCCTCAGATGTCAGCAGTATTTACTAGAGAAAGTAATTTAATTCCTACACTTGTTTTATGTTTGTGTTTTTAATCTGTAAAATGGAGATAGAATTATTCATTTCAGTGATAGAATGTCATATGAGATATTAGATGCTCGTTGTGGCTAACAATGAGCATAAAAATAAAAACAGTGGTTTCTTTTGGATTGTGGTAACGTGAGATTCATTACTACGGTAGTTTGATCAAATGTCAAGTCAAAATAGTTAATTATTAAAAAATAGGTATAAAATATTCATAATTATCTAGAATAATGCTGCAAAGCCAAATGTATTTCTTTTACTTCTAAAGATAAAATCAGATTATATTGCTTGGATTTAAATATTTATTTTTATTAGAACTAACACCGTGAAATAAACATATGAAGCAAAATTCTGCCATTTGTTTTTCACAACTCTCAATAATATGTGTATACGTTTTTTGCTTTGTACTGAAGGAAAATTGAGGCCTTTGACTTTTGCAAGAAAACCAATTATGTAGCTAAAATGATGCTGCAAACACACGTCATAGAAATATGCAACAATGAATTTGCCTGAAATTGTTATTTTTTCTTCTCTCAATGAAAATCCAATTTCCATTTTAATGAAGTTTTCTGCAAACACCATGTATACAAATATATATTTTTAATAATAATATCGATGCTAGTTCTACTCTTTAAGAAAAATAACTGTTTTTATTTGTGCTGCATCAATCCTATCTATATATTAAAGATTGGTCTTTGTATAGAAACATGACATTATTTATCAGCCACAGACTGGGCAAGCACAATTAGTTGTTTTGTTAGCAAAAGTTAACATTTTTCCTTGAGCAGTCGTTATCCACACAACCATACTCTTTAGTAACAAATAGACTACTTTTGTTAGATATAAATGTTTGCAGGTCTGTGACTAGAGAAAGCAATTGTGATGTTTGTGATTTAATCAGGACTTCATATCAGAAAAGAAAAGAAGAAAATAAAGAAGTAGTTTGTAATAACTGCATTATTTTAAACTTTGACAATGGAGCTAAAGGTGTTTTATACAAACAAATAATACTTTTACACCACGAATTAAAAAAGAGGTAAATAAATGTAAAACATTAACTTCTGATTGTTGAGAAACAGTTGTTTGCTATTTGCAGTGTTTTTTAAAAATAGTTTACTTCACATAGACCAGTATTATTACTCATTACACTTCCTGTTGTTCTGCAGGACGTCAAAATCTTAGAAGAGGGATTAATAACATATTAAATAACAAAGAAAAATGATGCTTTGATGTCATTCTCTCTTTATTTCAGAATTATTGTGTCACTTATTCATGCATTTAGCAGAAAATTGGACCTTATTAATTGCAAAAACTGTAAATATGGAGGTAGACGTTGCAGGACTGAGACTACAGGTAGATTTGCATCTCTGTGTATGTTCATAGTTATGTGACTGTATCTATATTTATATTTATATAAGTAATTAAGTTAATGAAGATCCCATCAAGGCAATAGACAGTATCATACAAAGAATTACCATTAATAGAAGCAAATAAACAAAAAGCAAGTAAGACTAAAATACTATGATAGCACTGTATTGTAGAAATACAATTTCTTATTTCTTCAGAGTCTGGCTACAAACATAGAAAATCTTGAAATAATTTTAGAAAGCACACAGTCAGATACAAGAAATGATCAATAATACTTGAATGCAAAACAAAAACAAAACAATATTTGAAATAAATGTACAATTGAATATTAGTAAACATTAATAAATATATCCAGGAATTTCAATTGCTTACATGGTTTCAATGAAAATTTCTAACAAGGGTTACTTAATTGGAAAATGGAACCCACTAATACAGTTGTCAGGAATCAAGATTGAGAAAATTAAAATTTAAATATTTATTTGAAAATATTATTCAAAATTCTGCTGTGTTAGTAGTAGTATTCTAGAAAATGGAGTTATTTGGGTGAATTAAGGTGGAAAAAGACCCCACTTCATCGATATTACTTTCTATTATAACCCAATATTAAAATAAATACTTTAACAACTGAATGTGACCAATAGACACATAGGAAAAACAGAAAAAGAGGATACTTCGGTATATTTCTTAGATGTTTTGAAAACCAATTTCCCCATGCTATAATTCACCCAGCTCCTTTCAAGAATTTGAAAAGATTATATCAATATTTTTGTGGGAAATATCATTTCACTTCAAATGTTAATAAAGCTGCTCTTTAGTGAAGTATTTTATGCACTTTCGAATCAGTGACTATTTCACTGGTACTTAAATAATGGGCTTACTGTTTCCTAAGTTGGTATGTAGGAGTACTGTGTGGAAAGAAAGATATTTTGCAAAACTAGAGAGCAAAAGTTTATGTAGCACCACTGGAGGTGAAGTGATAGACAAATCATGTACGCATGCATATGGTTAACAATTTTCAAGTGAACAGATCCGTGGCATTTAGTGTCATCCCATTGTTGTGCGACCATCACTACCGTCATCCATCTCCAGGCCTTTTTCCTCTTCCTAGTCAGACACTGCATCCATTAAACAGTCACTCCCCATTCTCTTATTCCCCCTGCCCTTAAAACCCAGCCTTCTCCTTCCTGTCACTATAAATTTCACTGGAAGTACCTTATGTAACTGGAATCATGTAATAGGTATTCTTTTGTACGTACTATACGTAGGGCATTTCACGTAATGTCTTTAAGGTTCATTTATTTCATAGCATATATCAGAATTTCCTTCATTTTTAAGGCTGAATAACATTATATACCTACATCTACATAATTTATATCTGTATATATATGTAAGTATATATACAGATATATGGAGATTATATATAATATCACGTTTTTATCCATTCATCCATCAGTAAACACTTGGATTGCTTCCAGCTGTCGGCTATTATGAATAATGCTATGAACAGGAGTGTACCAATATCTGTTCATGTTCCTGCTTTCAGTTCTTTTAAGTATATGCCCAGAAGTGGAAATGTTGGATCATGTGATTGATTCTATAAATAATGTTTTGAGGAACTGCCATAGTGCCACAGTATTTTCCATAGCGGTTTCATGACTTTATATTCTTACAGGCAACGTACAAGGTTTCAATTTTTCCGTATCATTTCCAACACTTATTTTGTGCTTTTTTGTGTCTGCCTGTTTTTTTAATACCAGCCATCGTAATGAACATGAAGTGGTATTTCATTGTAATTTTGATTTGCTTTTCCCCTATGATTAGTGACATTGAACAAGTTTTTACCTGTTTATTGATCATTTGTACATCTTCTTTGGAGAAAGGGCTAAGCAAATATTTTACTCATTTTCCTCTCAGCTTTGTTAAGACATAATTTGCAAATAAAAGTTTAATATACTTATGGTGTTCGTAAATTTTTTAGTTTTTGTTTTGTTTTGTTTTGTTTTGAAACTGGGTTTCACTCTGCTGTGTAGCCTGGAATGCAGTAGGGCAAACATGGCTCAGTGCAGCCTCTACTTCCCATGGTCCAGTGATCCTTCTGCCTGAGCCTTCCAAGTAGCTGAGGCTACATGTGCACACCAGCATGCCTGGCTAATTAAAAAAAAGTTCCTAGAGATGGGATCTCACGTGTTGCCAAGGCTCATGTTCAAATCCTGGGCTCAAGCAATCCTCCACTCTTAGCCTTCCACAGTGCTGAGATTACAGGCATGAACCACCATGCCTGGTGAGATTTATATATATATATATGTATATATGTATAAATTGAGAAACGATTACCTCAAGCTAATTAACGTATCTTTCAGCCCATCGACTTATCATATTTTTTGTAGCGAGAACATTTAAGATCCAAACTGTCAGCGTTGTTCAAGTACACAATATATTATTATTACATATAGTCACCAGGCTGTTCAATAATCTCTAGAACTTTTGCTTATTTTTCTTTTCTTGTGATGGAGTTTCACTCTTGTTGCCCAGGCTGAAGTGCAATGGCATGATCTTGGCTCAATGCAACCTCCACTTCCCAGGTTCAAGGGATTCTTTTGCCTCAGCCTCCTGAGCAGCTGAGATTATAGGCATCTGCCACCATACTCAGCTAATTTTGTATTTTTAGTAGAGACAGCGTTTCTCCATGTTGGCCAGGCTGGTCTAGAACTTCCAGCCACAGGTGATCTGCCTGCCTCGGGCTCCCAAACTGCTGGGATTACAGGAGTGAGCCACTGCACCTGGACTCATTTTTTAATCAGGTTGTTTTGGGGTTTTTTGTTGTTGAGTTGAAGAAGCTCTTTACTTTAAAAAAAAAACTTTTACTTTAAGTTCAGGGATACAAGTGCAGGTTTGTTAAATAGACAAACTTGTGTCGTGGGGGGTTGTTGTGCAGATTATTTCATCACCCAGGAATTAAACCTAGTACCAATTAGTTATTTTTTTATCCTTTCCCTCCTCCCACCCTCCAGGCTCTGGTAGACCCCAGTGTGTGTTGCTCTGCTACGTGTGTTCTCAT
>CAUYLG010000596.1:0-26564 GCA_963573385.1 Cacajao melanocephalus
AAAAAAAAAAAAAAGCCAGAAATTGCTGGAACTGGGGAGGTGAAGGTTACAACAAGCTGAGATCATGCCACTGTGCTCCAGCCTGGGCAACAGAGCAAGATTCCATGTCAAAAAAAGAAAGTTCAGAAAATCTTCTTGAAGCTCCAAACTCTCACCTCCCTCTGCTCTGTCTGGTGTGACTCCACACAGGATGCCTGACCATTTTTACTTTATGTTTCAGGCAGTTTGACATACTGGCTGGAACCATATGCTCAGAAATCTAGTTGCCTAGGTTTATGTTTTGATCCTACCACTCACCAGCTTGGCTAATTAATTCTCTAATCTTCAGCTTTCTCATCTACGAAATGCAAACAATAATATCTATCTCATATATCACCTGTAAGGACTCAATAATGCATTTGATGGAAATAGCCATGTTTGACCCTATTAATGAAACTATTCATTATGATTATCAAATATTTTACTAAATCATCATCAGAAAAATATTTTTTCCACTCCCACCACGTGTTCCTTAAGTATAAGAGTGAGAGTAGCATATTTTAGGAGGGACAGCGGGTAAAAGACAGAAAAGCATCTCCTAACCTGTAGAACTAGAAAATTCACCCAAAAGAGCTTCTTCCTCGTGAGTACAGATTCTTCCAGTTAAGATCAAAACATACTTATTTATAGTTTACTGTGTCTTTCCTGTTAAATGATAAAGCTCTCCTTTTTTTTTTTTTTTAGTGTCAAATAACTGGGTGCTACATGCCTAGCAACTATTAAAGGAATTTCAAAGCATGTAATCCAAAGAAGCAGAACACTTATTTTTGAAAATAGTTACCAACTGAAACACATATAAAAATAGCATGATGCTGACAAAACATTAGCAGAAATAAGCAAAGATCAAAATTATCAGTGTGGGCTAGGTGCAGTGGCTCATTCTTGTAATCCCAGCACTTTGGGAGGCTGAGGCAGGTAGATCACTTGAGGTCAAGAGTTCGAGGCCAACCTGGTCAACATGGTGAAACACCGTCTCTACCAAAAATACAAAAATTAGCTGAGCGTGGTGCTGGGCACCTGTAATCCCAGCTACTCAGGAGGCTGAGGCATGAGAGTCACTTGAATCCTGAAGGTGGAGGGTGCAGTAAGCCGAGATAGTGCCACTGCACTCCAGCTTGGGCAACAGAGTGAGACTACATCTCAAACACAAACAAAATGAACAAACAAAAATAATCAGTGTGATGTGCATATTGAGAAACAAATTGTATTACACATGATCCTGTAAAATGACCTTAATTTTACAATACAGTAACAAACTGCAAACTATTGTAGAACAGAAATATATCTGACAAATGGACAAAAGCCATCTGCTTCTCAGCAAAGAGGAAGGCTCGACATGGTTTTGATCAGTGGTGTCATTAACGAAAGAACAATCACCTGAAAGATTAATAACATCTGAAAGGGAAGAATTTCCTTTTATCTCCCTTTGCTTTCCTATCTTTTAATGTAGATGTTAATGAGTATTGAAATCGACAAAAAGAAAAAAAAAAATAAGGCACAGGAGAAAGGGGCACATTGGGTTTTCATCCTTGAATAATCCGACCTGGTTAGCGTGACCTTCCTCATTTGAGCACCTCTGAAAATAGATAGTCTGTGACGGGAATTTTTCATGGAGATTTTTTCACAGAAAGTAAATATTCATAGAAGAAGAAAAATATTACTTAGGCATTTTCTAAGATGATCTCTAGGAAAAGTTAGAATTCTTATGCATCATAGTTTGTGAGAGATGAAAAAGTAGTCTCTTCAGTCAATTAAACATCACATTGTAGCAAATCCATTTCTGTTCTTTATTCTCTAACCACTCTCCATCTCCTGATCCTTCAATTTTCAGGAAAAGCAGGTTCTCATGCGGAACAAGGTGTATTTTTATTCAGGGGTGGGAGGCCCTAATCTAAAATTAAATGTCTGTTTAGGGTCTATAAATTTGCTGTATTTGCTAAGATATCATCCCCTTCCCCTCCTCACTGTGTGAGTAGACCGTCTGAGACACTTAAGCAGTAAGACAGTGATGTGACTAATACACAAAGAACAAATAGCTTGGCTGAAATGGGTGTAGCATTGCCTAACAACAATCCTTTCTTATGTGTTCATTAAGCAGAAAACTAATATTTACATAAGACTGTTTCTAATTGTCTAATGGGTTGGTCTTGTGGAACTGCACATGTTCCTTCTCTGGAATTGATGTCTTAGTAGCTACGTGTGGTCAATGTCAAGGTCTTGGTCCTGCTTCGGGTTCTCTTGACCTCCAGGTCAGTCCAGCTAGGCAGGTGGCAGGGGTTCCCTCAGTCTTTCCAGTAGCCCCATGCCTGTCCTCCTTGGACTTGCTAGCCTGAAGTGCCGAAGAGCATGCAGAGACCCTGCTGCTGCTCCTGTGGGTGCACTGACTTCTTGTCTCTTTGACAATGTTATGCTCTTATTTTAGTTCTTGCTGGCACCCTATGTCGTCGTCTTCAGAAATGTGCAAGGCTCTAGGTTTTCTCTGGCCACCCAGCTGCCAGAGGACACATTTTACATCTTCTAGAACTCTGTTTTACGTTGTTTTGTTTTGTTTTGTTTTTTGCAGCGGGGAGAGTAATCTCACTCTGTTACCCAGGCTGGAGTGCAGTGGCATGCTCTCCACTCACTGTAACCTTCGCCTCCCAAGTTCAAGTGATTCTCCTGCCTCAGCCTCCTGAGAGCTGGGATTACAGTCATGCACCGCCACGCCTGGCTAATTTTTGTATTTTTAGTAGAGACGGGGTTTCACCACGTTGGTCAGGATGGTCTCAAACTCCTGACCTGAGGTGATCAGCCCACCTTGGCCTCCCGAAGTGCTCCTGTTTTACCTTAATTGCATTCTATGGTAATAAAAAGTAACAGTCTCTTTGATATTATTCTTGGTCTTGTGACCAGTCTATTTAGTGCCATGACTACATCAATATCTCAGTAGCCCTATGCTTCCTCTGGCATGTGCCAGCCACTTTGATTACATGGGCTAACTAGGGGCCAGCTGCAGCAATTTAGGCCCCATCATTCTGGATGACACTAGTCATGCAATTATCTCATTAAAATCTACTCTTGGAGCATTTGGTGGTGCTCTTTATTGACTCTGCAGTTTTATGTAGATTTTCCAGCTAAATGCCACTGGAAATACCTGGATAGAGATTGATATGACAGCAAAACCAAGGCTCAGGGGTGTGTTCCATCTGAGTTTGAGGTCCAGGTTTTCTAATGTATAAACTTGTACAATTATAGACCTCACTGGACCTCAGTTTCCTTGATGGTGAAGTGCAAATAATGGATGCTGACTTTACTAAGCATCTGTGAAGGTGAAATGAATAAGGGTCATACAGTGCCTAAATCTTTGATGGGTGCTGAATAAATGTTAGTGGTGAATGGCAGCTTCTTTTATTAATACTCCCCATTCCTTTATTGTGACCCCTGGATTTTTCACCTTCCTGCTAAAAGTGAAGTTATGAGCATTATTTGTTTACTTTTTATTTTATCAAAACTGCCATTTGAATATCTTGCTTACTGATGGCAATGTTACCACATGCTGTCAAGAAAATCAATGCCCATTAAGAAAAAATAGGTTTAATTCTATTTTGTTCATATTTGTATTTCACCAGTGGAAATAAATGAATGCCTAAATTTAAATGAATACAGAATAAAATTATGTTAAGCATTATCAGTTCAGCATTCTCCTCTTTAAAGTTACACCATATTAGGTGGAGTGAGATAGAACTAAATATATTTTCAAATTATGTTTAAATTAAGACATCAGAAGACACATTTCACATTCTCAGATGGAATTTCATTGCCCTCAGAAGAGTCAGAATATATATTACTATAATTTTCAATTATGCAACATGAAATTGAAATATTTATAAGCAATCATAATTAAACTAAGGGCCCAACATAATTTTTTAAAACTATATTAAAAACAAAAAAAAACCTCATGTCTATAAATAATCCCTTTTATCCCCTTCCCTCAAAAAAAGACATAAAATGAATACAGCATGCCTCAAACATTTTGCACCTCTTAAATTTCACAAAGTCCTGGTTAATCCACATCCCAACATAAATTTCTAGAGAATTACCTAACTTTGGAGAAAACCCAGGATTTGAAAGAAGAAAAGTAGTAAAGATACAGATGTGTCTCACGCAGTTAAGGGATAAGGCTCCCTGAGGACTAAGCTGTTCTGTTAAGAAAAACTGTTAGACACATAAAATTTGATTATATCTGTGGTAGTTATTACTGGTATTTTTCAAATACTTTTTTCTCTCCACCTTCCTGGCCCCTGTGGATAGGTGAATCACGTGGCTTATTTTACCCAGTGAGTTGTTAGCCAAATGGAAGTGTGTTTTAAGGCCAATACATGCAATTGCCAATACAAAAGCCTATAGAGATTTCTGTTAGAAATGTCACTTTTTTGAAGGCTGCTCCTTGAGTCTGGATCCCTGAATGTCTGCATGGAGCAATGTTACTGTCTGCTAATTAGTAGTGGGCATGTGAGAGAAGGACAAATATATACAATTATATGCAATAAATATATATGCTAAACATTGGCATAGCTGAGTATGCCTGAATAGCTAACCAGCCATAGTTTTGGGAGGGGACCATGACATAGTTCTATCTATTGCAAAGTAGAATGTGCAACTGAACAAGGAGGGGAAGCTGTCTGTTCCAGTCATGACCTGGGGATTTGGGAGGGCCAGTCCCCTTCTGCTCATCATTCATCTCCCACTGTTCTCAATAGACTGTTATGTTGGAAATAAAGAGATCAGGTTCTGGGACACATTCCTAAGAATCTTTTCAGACATAATGCAGAGGTACAAGAAATTACATGGGTGGATATGAAAAAAATAGAATTTTTCAAGAAATAAATGCCAGAAAGAGACTCACTAGAACAGGGCAAACAGGGAACAAGCTACAACTTTACTTGCAGAGGGAAAACATTTAGAACATATTTCAGTTAACAGCGTGTTAGTTTTAAAAGCTGTAAAGCAAGCTAACACACTGTGAAATACAACATATTATATCTTCCTACCTTATAAATATCATCAGGACAAAATGAATAAAGTTATGTTTTCTATAGGTCTACAACTTGGAAAAATAGCAAAGTTGAATGAATCTATTTTGTACATTTCTTGATTTTGTGGATGGGCTGGCTATGTTTATATGCATAATAAAGACATGCATAATTCATGAACAAATAGTCGTCTTATACAATTTTTTTTTTAGTTTTAGTTCTACAAATCATCTATTATAATGCTATTATCAGTGTTTTCACAGAATTTGTGTTATATTGAAGGGGTGGCATATTCTGGTTCACATTATAGTTTTGGCACCACCCGGGGATAAGAATTTTTAAAACTCATTTTAATTGGTTGAAAATAATTAAAAGAAGAGTAATATTTTATGAAATTAAAATCGCATGATATTAAAATTTCAGCGTCCATAAATTAAGTTTGATTGGAACAAAGCCATGGACATTTATTTATGTATTATAGCCGTTTTCAGACTACAGCAGCAGAGCTGAATAGTTCCAAGAGTAAACTGTACAGCTAGCTAGGAGCAGTGGCTCATGCCTGTAATCCTAGCAGTTTAGGAGGCTAAAGTGGGAGGATCAGTTGAGCTCAGGAGTTTGAGACCAGCCTGGCCAACATGGTAAAACCCCACCTCTACTAAAAATACAAAAATTAGCCGGACGTGGTGGTGGCAGGCACCTGTAGTCCCAGCTACTAGGGAGGCTGAGGCAAGAGAATTGCTTGAACCTGAGAGTCAGAGGTTGTAGTGAGCTGAGATCATGCCACTGCACTGCAGCCTGGGCAACAGAGCCAGACTGTCTCAAAAAAAGAAAAAAGAAAAAAGAACCAAACCTGCTGCCGCCACCTTCAGACTGCCTCCAGACTGTGAGACAATAAATTTCTGTTGTTTAACCCATCCAGTCCAGGGTACCTTGTTACTACAGCCCAACCAAACTAATACCGTTAAATGGCAGGGTAGCAAACCCATAGGAACAGAGACATTGTCACTGTGCAGAGGGCGCTAATAGGAGCTGCTGGGAGGATGAAAAATTTGGGACTTCTCTTGTTCCCTTCATCTTGTTTCACTTTCTCCAATAAAGCCTATTTCTTATTCCAATTAGATGTTGATATTTTGAAATTTGTCTTAAATGTTAATGTTTAGGTAGTGGTAATCCAGGAATGATACTTCTGGCATGACAGTCATAATATTTTAATCTTATAAAATAGTCAGATGTCTATTTCTGCATAACAAAGTGGTAGTGTAAAATGACATTTTGTTAGGCTGTCAGGTTTTGTGGACCAGGAGTTGGGACCGAGTACAATGTCAATAGTTTGTCTGTATTCAGTGGAATCTGAGACCCTAGCTGGGAAGACTCGAAAGGCTGGAGGAGTGGCCAAATATTTCCTGTTGCATTTTATTCCAGAAGTTGTATAGTTTCAGCTTTTATATTTACGTCTATTACCCATATGGTGTTATATGTTGTGTATTATTTGAAGTATGAATCAAATATATTTTTGCTTTTGGATATCCAAGTATACAAGCACAACTTCTTGAATAGAATTTGTTTCAGAATTGCCTTTTTGTCCTAGTTGAAAATCAATTGCTCATGTATGTATTAGTGTATTTTCTGAACACCACTTTCCATGAAGATACTTACCTATCTCCGTGCTTATAACATTTTGTTTTTTAACCACAGCTTTATAATAATTCTTAATCAAGTGGTTTTCATTCACAAATTTTGTTCTTTTTCTAAGTTTTTTTTAGAATGTATAAATCTTTGGCATTTTTAAAATCTATTTTTACAATTCAATTTTATATTTTTCCTAAAACGTTAAAAAAAATTCCGCTGAAATTTTTCCTGATTGTACTGAATGTGGAGTAAACTATATTTGTTCTTTTTGTTTTCTTTTTCGTTTGCTTACTGTTCTTGTAGCAGTTTTAGGTTAAAAGCAAAGTTAAGAAGGTACTGAGTTTCCCATGCATCTGCTGCTTCAACACATGCATAGCTTCCCTCATTCTCAACCCCTATCATAGCAGTGCATCCTTTACAATTCATGAATCTGCATTGACACACTATTATCTCCCAAAGACCATAGTTCATATTAGGGCTCACTCTTGGTGTTGTACGTTCTGTGACTTTGGACAGATTTATGGCATGCATTCGCCACTGCAGTACCATGCAGAGTAGTTTCACCAACCTTAAAGTTCTCTGGGCTCTGCCTATTCATCATTTCCTCTCCTCAGGAAATTGAATTTTTGACTACACTACATCTTCTCGTGTATCCATCCATCTCTCCATTTATTTAGGTCTTCTATTATTTCATTAAGCAATGCTTTATACTTTTCAGCTTAGATCTGCTGCACATCTTGGAAAAATAAAATACCTCTAAGCATTTTCAATATCATGATTCTATTGTTAATGGTATCATCTCCTTGAATTTTAATGTCTTATTGTTCTTTGCTAGCATATAAAAATTTGCTTGTGAATATTTCTTTTTATTCTGAAACAGTGCTAAAATTATTGATCATTTCTGGTAGCTTTTTTTTTTTGCAGATTTCTTCAAATTTTCTGCATTGATGTTCAAGTCATTTTTAAATAAGACAGTTTTACTACTTCTTTTCCAATCTGGATATCTTTTATTGGTTTCTAGCACTGGCTAGAAGCTACAGTTCGAATACAAGTGATGAGAGTAGAGATCTTCGCCATATTCCTGATCATAAAGACAAATTTCACTATTAAATATAATAAAGTTGTAAGTTTTACAAAGATTTGCTTTATCAGGTCGAGGAAGTTCTCTTCTAGTCATGGTTTTATAAGGACTTAGCTCTCCTCTAGTTTTACGTTGATGAGCTTTTATTGGGAAGTAATTTGAATTTTGTCAATTTCTTTTTCTGTATCTATTGATACAGTCATAAAGGTTTTATTCATATAGTTAATATTGTACATTACATTTTATACTTTTCAGTTATTAATGCAACCTTACATACCTGAGATAAAATTCATGTTATGATTTTTTTTATAATGTATTGTTGGATTCCATTTGATAAAATTTTCTTAATAAATTTTTTGCATTTATATTCGTAATTGATGTCAGTTTGTAATTTTCTTTCTGTTGAAACGTGTCTGTCAAGTTGTAGTATCCGAACTGTGGTACCAAAATTGGCACTGTAGACTGAAGTAGTAAAGATGAGGTGTTTTTGTTTTATTATATTTTAGTTTTGTTAGAGGGGTTTTTTTAATTACAAGTATAATTTTTAAAATAGATACAGATATTTTAAGGTTATCTATTTCTTCTTGAGTGAGCTTTACTAGTTGGGGTGGAAGAGTACAGGAAAAAGTAAGCAGGATTCTCTAAGGCAATGAAGGCAAAATAATGTCATTTCACAACATCAAGAATGCAAAAAAACTTTGTATTCAGTTTAGAATTGTGGTTCTCAAATGGAGTTGCTATTGCTTTTTGTCTCAGTAAATGTTTAGGATTGATTTTATTTCTGACAACTGGTAGGCGCTATTGTTATCTTGTGGATGGAGGCCAGCAGAACTACTAACAACGGACAAGTCATATAACAATCACCTCAAACCAAGACTCCAACATCGAGAATTACAATTGAACATGATATTTGGGTGGGTATACAGATCCAAACCGTATCAATCACTAGCCAAAAAGACAGGCTGTTGGATGGATAATTAGAATAGTGTGTTATAAAGCTCATTATTATAAGGAAGTATGAAGTCACAACAGGAAGGAAGGAAGGTAGGAAAGTCCAGGAGTTCGGTAGGGAAGGAGAGGTGGAAGCTGAATTGTGGAGCAAAAGGGAGTGAGTGTGAGTTATGAATTATTATTCCAGGCAGAGGAAATTAAATGGGCAAAGGTTCTAAGGAGAGAATGGCTCTTTGAGTGAGATAAGGAACAGTTAAAATGGGTTCAGATGGCAAGAAGATGTCAGAAACGCTTGAGAGGTAAACAGAGAGGCTCTGGACAGGTCAATTTGTCAAAGGTTTCGGACATCAATTTAAAAATGAGAAGAAGTCATTCAAAGTTGTCAGCCAGAAAATGTTCACTCTTTTACATTTTACATGTTCATCAAAATCTGCATAAGAACTGTGTTAAACACTATTGGTTTACTTATTATATTACTTGGTTATTTTGAAATTCATGACAAAATTTTCTACTTTTCAAAGTTCTAAACGATGAAACATGCAATACTTATCATTTCTCAACTTAGCTAATTTTAACTACAAATAACATCGATATTTGTAGATTCAAAAAATTTTTATATGGAATTCTGCATGAATTCATGAATAATAGCTATGATTTTATAATACAAATAATCATCTATCTATATTCTTAAAAATAATTTTGAATGGAACTCCAGTTTCTTATCCCCAGCCATTTGACCTGGGCTTGGTTGAATTTGAATTAAATTTCACTATTTTATTTTTTCCTTTGTAGAATAAGAAAAAGTAATATTCCAGTGAATTTTGTCTTCTTAGGATATGGAAAAAATTCAATCCATCGAATTTATTGCATTGCTATGGTTTCAGAATATAGCCAGTATGTAGTGTTTTTTTAAAAAATTTTTTCCCAACATGCCATTGTTCATATATGTTTTAAGTTGCATGGAGTATATTGCAACTCATTCTTATTCTTTAAAACCTTTTCAACACCCAAGACTGCAGAGCTGATTTGTGAACTTCTAATCCAACAAACTAATTACATCTCTAGGTTATTCAATTTACCTCTGTCTTCCCTGTTTAATTTTCAGTAGATGCTTCAGTATTTTGCTTCTTGTCTATCAAGACACAAACCAACACTCTAAATAATTGCTGTGAACTTGAAGATGACAGAGAAGACAGAGTGACCACTGAGTGGTAAATCTGCAATAACAATATAAAAATTGGCTTCAGGTTGAGTCACTATTTCTGTACAGTTTCATAGCTTTCAAATATTACTCCTGCCATCTCCATAATGGCATAGCATTGGCTCTCTAAGAAGTATTGTAGATAATTTCAACTTGAAATTTCTGAAGAAGAGAAAAAAACCCTTATTCACAAAAGACATTAAAAAAAAAGTCAACTTTTCAGATGAACCACAGACTCCAATTTCCAAAACATAGTTCTAAAATAAATAAATGAAACAAAAATACAACCAGCATTACTGATTCTAAGTTCTTGTATTGAAATACTCTAGCTTGGCTGTGATTAATACATTTTAAACAATCCTGCCAACTCCATTTTACCCACCCTCAGCTATGCAGGGCATTCTGTTCTGAGAAGTTTGTAGTCTCAGACACCTGGCGTCTTTGTAACCAATTTTCTGAGAAACAGAGCCCACTGGCCCATACATCCTGTACCTGCAACTGTGTAACTGCCTACCCTTCATCCTGAGTGAAAAACAACTTTAAATAGAATTTTGTTGTTAGGCAACCCCCTTCCCCTAACCTGCTCCTTCTGCTTCTGTAATAATCTGCTTACCTCCCCCGACCCTAAACTGATCAAAAAATGTTGACTGCTCTTTGTTCTCAGCCAAGAGGTTTGAGCTCTAGCTGACTCTCAGACACCAGCCATTAAAGCAGACTCTCAACAAACTCAGAGCATGGGGCTTCTGTTTAAACTCGCTTGGGTATAACACTATCTCTTGGTTAATTTCCAATCATCTCCATCATGTCTGTTTTTTAATGTTCCATTACTTCATTTTCCTTATTTTAGCATTCCAGGGACTTGAATCTCATTTCACTAATACTAACAAATGATATCCCAGAGAATGTTAGGAAGGGATTTAGTTTTACTACTTTGCCTATCAAAACTGTAATGTAATTTTTAACAAGAGCTAGGCAGAAGTATGTGTCATGTCTTCCAATCGAAAAAAAAATTAAATCCAGATAGCAATTGATAATCAATTAAAAATAAGTCATTTCAACAAATTTTTATTTAAATCATATGAAATATAATAGTATTTAAAAGGTTAGCCCAGGTACAATTAGTTCATTTGGTGGTGATTCACAAGCATTTCTACGTCTTGGGAAAATTTATCTTGATATACACTAGGAGGAAAAACAAGGAAGGAGGGAGGGAAGGCAGGCAGGCAGTCAGGCAGGAAGAAAGGAAGGAAGGAAGGCAGGCAGGCATGAGGGAGACAGACATACAACTAAGAAGCCATAGGTCATGAATAAGCACCAAGTGAAGCTATTGATGAAGCTGGATTAAGTGGTAATTGATTTAAGAAATATATTCTAGATGCCAACCATGGTCAATGCTATAAATTACTCACATAGAATGCTAAAGAATCTGATAGTATAATTAGTGAGGTGCAGTATAGACATAACATAAGGCAAAACTCTGCTTCTCAATGGTAGTCAGTGAAAAACCTGTCACAATATAAAGGGTTTCTGTCTCAAATGCAAACCAGATCCCCAGTGCCCACCCCAGACCCCCTGCAAATATACATTTCACTGAAGTTCTTTAGTTATTGAAGATGACCAGTATTATAATCCGAGAAGTCCTCAGAAGAAACATATATGCATAAGGAAAAAATGCTTCAGAGATCAAAGAAAACAAATGACTCCAGTATAGAATCCCCAAGGTTTCTAAATCTTCAGGAGTTACATGGAGGAGTCATGAATTGGCATTACAATGATGAAATTTAATAATAGTAACATTTCAAATTAAGAAAAGTTTGAAAGTAAAACATTATCATTAGGACCACCTGAACTCAAGCTAATAAAATGTTGTTTATTTGATGGACTCGCCATTCCGTTTTCTCAAAGGATCAAAAAAGAAAAAAAAAAATGATTGATGAAAATCTTTTCACAGTGTATAATTCTACAGGTTCCAGAGACCCTCTTTGTGTTACAACTTTGGAATAAGGTTGGATATATCATTTCAAATTATTAAACACTATACATTATTATCAGAACATATTAATGGACAGAGAAATATTTTAGGGAACACTTATTTAGATGCTTATGTTTGATATCTACAAATGTGCCTGAAATCAGGACTAGGAATAAAACTTACCTACACAGTGAAAGGCTATATTGAGTCCCTTAATTTACAAACAATATCTTCTGGGGATTAAGACTACAAATATGTTCTTAAAATATATTTCTTTTTAAATTCATAGCAAATAGTACAGAATTCAACAAGACTGCATTGGTCTTATAGAGGAAATTGTTATTTTTTAAGGTGACTGATACTAGTTGACAATTAATAATTATTTATCTAGAGTAAATTATCTATTGCCCTATCTCTAACAAGAAAAAACATATTAAGATTTCAAGAAAGCTAGCTACAGGAAGTGAAAGTTTGATCGAATTGACATCTCAAATAATACTGCAAATCAAGAATGTTTATTCCTCTGGTGGGACACGTCTAGGAGAGATGGCTGACCTGTGTACATTAACAGACAAATAAATCCTACTTGTCTCCACAAATGGGATGGCAATGTCAAGCTTTATCTCGTACTTATTTGAAAATAATTGATCTGTTTCCTTAAAGACTGGCTCTCTGGCCCTCCTAGTCAAAAGAGTTTCCTGGGCCTTCAACCTTTTGATTACAGAAGTCTTTATCCACACATCCTGGGAGAATACCAGTTGCTCATTATGGTTCGCACTCTCAATAAAACAATGCCAGTAACAGCAGGCATAGAGTTTCTTGACCATTCAAAAAAAAAAAAGAAAGGTTTATGTGAAAACTAGTAAACCTGATACCACTCAAGTAGTTTTCCACTATGTTTTTGAAGCCAGGTTGAATAGCATGTAAGACCAAAAACCCAGCGTCTTACAACTTCACTCCTTCGTGACTGAGAAGAGGTTCCTGCCGATGACTCCCCTCCAAAATTTGTCTCTTTAAACATTATGGGTCAGAGATGTAAAGATGAAAAGAAATCTTGTTTTGTGTTTTGAACTTCTACAACTTTCCTGTGTTCCCCTAGTAAAGTGTGCTGAGTGAGTGCACTGATAAATCCAAGGGCAAAAAGGTAACCTCTACTAATGGCTTTGCTGTAATTTTTTCCCCCAAAAATAATGTATGCACTAGTTACTCTGAATATCTTTAGTTTTCTGGACTCCTTAATTTAAAATCTCTCCCTAAAATCTAGTACACCCAAATCACACAAATCACAAATGTAATGCCAAAAGAAGCAATGATTTAAAATCCAAGTAATTCTCAAAAATCTATATTCCCATTAACTGAGTCCAAAAGATTAATCAAAAATTATTAATCATTAAAATTAATAATTTTAATTAACTGTGTGGTGATCAAGTTAACAATTAAAATTAGATTAATAGGTAAAATTGATAAAAATGATCCCTAAATATTCTTCATTATTAATCTTTTGGAATCATTCAAAAAGAAGGTAAGAAATAAGGCAATTATCTTCATTCAAACAAATAAAAAAGCTGTTAATATGCTCTATAGCTCATAGTTTGCTATTTTTCAAAAGCATTCAATAAAATAAACTATGTTTCCAATAGTGGGGAAATGTTTATATAAATTAAATATTCATAAACCTGAATATTTGGATTTATGTTTAGCTTTACCAATAATTTTAATTACTTAGGTAAATGCTTATGAAATGATGTAAATATAAACTACATTGTGTTATGCATATGTTTATTCTACATATGAAGAAAAAGAGAGGATGAGTAAGAGATAGGGAGAAAGATGAGAGAAAAAACTGCTAATAAAGTAGTTTATTTTAGGACATTTACCAATGATGAAAATTGCCTATGCTTAGATTTTAGTTACTGTGCAATTCCAATATACCAAAAACTACTGAATTGTACAATTGAAACATGTGAATATTGCATTGGTGAATTATATAACAATAAAGATATAAAAAATGTCAGATATAATTATTTTATATAGTTATTAGTGTATAATTTACAGAAAATGCCTATTTTATGTATATAGGTGATACATTTTGAAAAATGTTTACACCCACAAAACCTAACAAGATAGAACATTTCTTCTAGTTCAGTATATTGTCTTAGACTTTTTCTAGTCAGTCTTTTCTCTGACCTTCAGCTTCAGGAAAGCACTGATCAGATTTTTGTCACTGTGGATGAAATTATTTTCTACAGTTTTACATAATTGGAATCACACACAATTCACTCTTGTTTGGCACCATGTTATGTTTTTGAAATTGCATGTATCAGTTGTTTGTTTTTTTATGTTGGTGATTGGCATTCCTTTCATCTTTTGATAAATTTGGGGGACATTTCCAATTTTCTAAGATTTGGCTATTATGAAGAAAGCCACTATAAACATTTATGCACACAGTTATAGCTACATATTTTTATTTCTCTTGGATACATAATAAAGAGTGGAATTGGTAGACCATATGGTAGTTTTTTAAAACTTTTAAAGAAACTATCAAACTATTTTGCAAAATAGTTGTATAATTTTAAATCACAGCAGTATATGAGCATTCTTGTACCTCCACATTTTTTACAACTCTTGAAATTTGTCAATATTTGTAATATTAGGTAGCTGTGTAATAATATTTCTTTTTGGCTTTTGCTGATGTCTAATGATATATGTGAATATACTCTATCTTATAACATGTAGAAATTATCATCACTGAACATTCATGTATTATTTGTGAATTGTTTTTTCAAATCTTTTCCATGGTTTGCTGTTGTTTTTTTGTTTGTTTGTTTCTTTGCTTTTTGGATCATGCCTTTTTAAAATTTGGTTAGGAATTGCTGCTCAGCCATGAGGTATGTAAGCAGCAGACTGTCTGCAAATACCAACAACCTTAGGATCTGTCTAAGCTGCAGAGCCACCCACCCAAGAATACAACATTTCCTAGGAAGTTCATATGCAATGCCCAAATACAGTGAGGGTATAAGGGCCTGGGCCTATTAGCAGTTTGTTGTTCTTTGGTTTATTTTTTGATATAGTTCATTCTTCAACTATGCCCAGTACCTATGCTCAGACCTTATCTTCAAGGATACTTCTCCTTCAGCTAAACCAGGCTGCTGAAGTTTTGCTACCCTGTGTTGAAATTTGCCTTCTTTTTCTTTACATATCACGCTTTGTCCCCCTTCCTTTCAAAATAATTGATCCCTAATTAACATCTTACACCTTAACCTCATCTTAGCATCTGCTTCTAAAGAAGCCAACCTTCACCACGGCCTAAATATTCTTCTTTTTATTAAATTGTGCTTGTATTCCTTTAAAACATAAACACTTTCATTTATGGCTGCATGGGTGACAAATAACAAAACTACGTTTTGTGTTTCTTTGCAACTGGTTCTAACAGCGGAAAAACATAAACACCAAGAGCTTTAGGTAACCTTGGTATGCCAGAACTGAAAATATGTCCCTCATTCATAAGTCATAAAATATATTTAACCACCATGAACTTTGCTTTTTTAAGATTTCAGTTTTCAAAACAGTGATAACCCCTTTGAAACACTTTGAAAATCCTGATTGTTTTTCTCTTTTGAGTACTACTCAGAGAACTTCATTGCTAGAGCCTGTTCCTTAACCTAGTAAGTGAGTAAATTGAGGCTTTAATTTTAAAACAATGGTTTGCTGTTCCTTGGTTTGTATTTTGACATAGCTCAGGCTCCAACCCTGCCCAGTGCCTATGCTCAGACCCCATCTTCCAGAATGCTCCTCCTGCCTAACTCCTATCTCGGAAGATTGCTTTTTCCTTTCCCAGGCTCAGCTCTTGGGACCAATTCTGGTTCAGGCTCTTGTTGTCTGCCTTATCCCACAGCCTTCCATAATTTGGTGGTTATGTCATGCACCTGAAGTAGCAGTAAGCATTTATAGTAATAGAATTATAATCTCCCACTGCCATTTGCAGTCACACTGATATACAGAAAGAACATTGGAAAAGCTTAGTTGATGAAGATTATACATAGTATATGTAGAAAAACCATATTCATTAAGCAAACGTTCTTCTACTTGGAATATTATTTTATGTCACCAAACAGACTTGCTGGTTCTCTAGTTTCAAAGCACATCCTCTGCTTCGTAATTGATGTCTGAGCTCCCCATCACAGCTAAATCCAGATCATAACACCACAGAAAAAAGGAAAGTGAAGCTCAGAGAAGACTCCAGGGCCCAAGAAACAATAAAGAAGGACTATAAGACACTTATCAGAATCCCAATCATTGTAAACCAGAAATAAAGACAAATGGAGTTCCTTAAGTACCCCTAAGCTTTCTAATCACAGCCACACACACACACACACACACACACACACGCGCACACACACACACACATACACATGCTCACTAGACAAGCACACATAATACACGCACACACACCTTCTCCGTATGTCTTTAAGATCAATGAAACAAGTTTCCAGAACTAGCTAGAGAGAATAGGATAATCAGAGGTGACAAGGAGAATAATAACAGAAGTAAAAATGTATCTTGTATCTAAAACACATGTTTTTTCCCTTTTGAAGAGACACCGAAAGTCAAAAAGCGCAAACGAGGGAGGGAGAGAGGGAGAGACCCCTATGTAATGACCTTTAATAAGGGCATAAAGAGTTATCTTCACCACCAATATTCCCTAAGTGCTATTCTTCTGCACTAAATTACCACCTGAAATTCTCCTTTCCTTTATCCTCCTTCTGCTTTACCTCAGAGGTGAGTCTGGGTATTGCTGACACAGCAGGTATAATTCAGTCAGTAAAAATCACTTCACAACAAGCACATTTACCCATTGACCTTCATCCCTCTCCTTTGGAAGGGAAGCATCTGGCAGCTTTGTATTACAATATGGGCAGAATATTCTGCACAGCCCTAGGACTTCTCTCCTTCCTGTCAAAAACCCCCCACAGCAAAAATTAATGTAGGAGGAAATGGGGCATGAGGCCCAACAACACGGTTCTCTCTCAAATGGAGAATTTAAGGCTTTGAGTCCTATTAAACATCAAGCATCTTAAAGAGACATTTCCCATCCTCCATCATCATTTTAGTGGAAGGGGTTTTCACAAGGAATACAATCTGATCAGCATTCTAGAATACAGTTTCTTCATGTATATGCCATGATATTGGCTATACTGTGTTTTAAAAACACTTTCAAATGATGAGTGTTCTTTTTTAAAAAATATCATTGGCATACAAATCAAGCATTCCATTTCTCTAACCCTGAATTTTTATAAATGAACAGGTATAGCATGCTTATACTATGTGAATTTCTAACATTTGTAATTCTAAATTTTTTAAGAGATGGGGTCTTGTTAATGTTGTCTAGGCTGAAGTGCAGGCTATGTTCAGGTGTCATCATCTGTGCAGTGCAGCCTTCAACTCCTGGGCTCAAGCAATCCTCCTGCGTATCTGGGAATACAGGCATGCATCAATATGCCCAGTTTTATTTCTACCTTTAAAAGGTCTCCCCAGCATTCTGGGGGCATTTGAATTCAAATTGTCAAAACACCAGGCTCCCCATTGCCATTCTGCCAGAACTAAAGTCCCTAAGTAAAAGTCCAAATGAAGTTTACCCTGTTAAACTGAAGGCAAAATTAACCCTTAAAACCAATGGGCTCTAACTACCGGTGAAGCCTAGAAGCTTGTATGAGACAATGTAAGGTAATGAAATTAATACAGTTTGTTTTCAAACAGCAGCTTAAAATTTTCTTTGTTGATTCTGGTACTTCTAACAGAAGTATTAGTTAATATTTCTGACTCAGTTGAATTGTTTTCAATTGAATTATTTAGTGTTGGAAAGCAATTTATCCATGGGTTTCTTGAGAATATCTTCAAGTCTTATAAGGAAGACGTTGACTGCCCTTTGTTCTAGACTGTCTTTTTTAAGGTTTTTTTTTTAAAAAAAAACAGTGAACAGCCTTAGAATATAGAGATATTACACTATTCTGTAGCAAAGTGCAGCTATTCTTACTTTCTAATATAGGAAAGGTAATGTTTCCCTTCAAAGCTAAGGGTAGCCATGCTTATGCTATTTATAAGAGATTAGAAATCCCTAACCTCAAGGTTCATCCCCTGTAATACAATTCAGTGCAGGCATCCTCTGTTCCTTATCTAATTTTCCTGTAGAACCGCAGGCTCCAGAAACTGGCATGAACATGCTGATGCTGTGACTACTATTATCACTTTGAGTAATAAGCAGTCGTCTCTGACTTGTGTCTTGTGTCTTCTATTAGCATACATGAAACTAGAATGCACTAACTGCACTAGAAAGTACAATAAAATGATAGAACTTCCAAAGTTCTTGACAGATTTGGTGATGGACATGGGATTATGACAAAGACTTGGCTTTCTGAAAAAAAAAAAAATGAAGAAGCATAAGGGCTTTGTGGATGAATTAAATAGATTTGAGGGAGGACCTTGGGAATTAGTAGCAAATAGGTGGAAAAATTCTATAGTCTAGTGAACAAAAAAATTGTTCTCTAGTTTATTACTAATTAGATGAGGAAAATTAGGGACGTGGCAGGCAGAGCACCAAGAGTTGCCCAAACTATGTTCTGGTTGTTGCTAACCCTTCTCTGGGAGGGGAACTTCCTTGCCAATCTTCCCTGTTGGCTAATAAACCCAGATACAATCCAAGGATCTGCCAGCCAATTTAACTTTCCTGGGACTATGTGAATGGGTTCAAGTGCTTAATTCCTCTACCAGTCTAAGAAAAACTTCTGTGTCTTTAGCAATAACAAGTGATCCTAAGATGTGTCCTAGATGCTCAGAAAGATCTTCCCCATTTCAGACAACAGTTACAAAAATGTGCTTCTACACTGGGCATAAAACAGGGAAACTGCTTGAAAACTATGGGTAGAAGCCAAGTGAATCATCAGGTTTTTGTCTGGTTCTCTTGTGAGATTAGGAGGCAGGGCACATACTCATTAAGGAAAAATGGCAACAGCTGGGTAGTTTTAAAACTCCCATATCTATCATTGCTATCCTAGATCCATTGAAAAATGTCCATAAATAACCTCAGAGATTTCTGCAATGAGTCCTGTTATAAGGGAGCTTTGTCTCCATCTGGGATGTTTCCCCAAGACAGACAAGCTCCTGAAGGAAACCATACACAAGGCATTGAATATTATGCATAGGCTCTTACTGCTCCAGACTGAGTTTTCTATAATAATAAAAGTGACTTATTTTGTAGACTGAGAAGCTGATCCAAAGAAATCTAGATAAAATCTTGTAGTCAGGCTTACCACCATGGAAAACTTCACTAGGTTAAGAAGAGAACATAAACACTGTTATCTTGGTGATGCGGAGCAGATACTTTGGATTAAGGTGGGTGTATCAAAGAACATTACCCTGCATGATCCAAGCTCAAGTAAGTCAGAAGGTGCAAATGCCATAACCCCATCAAGAAGCAATGCGGCTCTCACTACTAAGTTAAGGGCTCTCACTGTCTAACACAGAGCACTGAACAGGTCCAAATACTGAAAGTTTGCGTGGATAGCAGCAGACAAAAGACACTTGTGCAGAAGAACTCACATTTTCAACCATCAGATTTCGTGACACCCATTCACTATCACAAGAACAACACGAGAAAGACCTGCCTTCATGATTCAGTCATGTCCCACTAGATCCCTCCCACAACATGTGAGAATTATGGGAGCTACAAAGATGAGATTTGAGAGGGACTACAGAGCCAAACAGTATTTGACACAATCTCTCCTAAACCTTCTACCCCAAAATCAGCTGTTGTAAAGAAAGTAGAGATGATTAAAGGAGGAAACTAACTCTCTGTTCACCTGGGGAAGGAATGAAGACCAGACACACCCTTCAGAGTGAGCTGGAGAATATAAATGAGAGAAGAAAATTAAACTTTTATGGCTCTAAGGGATATGTGTGTCCAAAGCACAGTTTTCTGCAGGCCAGGGCAAAATAGGCACCCAGATTCAGTTACTGCTCTTTAAGCACAGTGGAGAAGAGAAGGTAACATGACTGTGTTAATTCCTTCTTGCATTGCTACAAAGAACTACCTGAAGCTGGGTAATTTATGAAATAAAGAGGTTTAATTAACTCACTACTCTGCAGTCTGCACAGAAAGAATGACTGGGGAGGCCTGAGGAAACTTAAAATCATGGTGAAAGGTGAAGGGGAAGCAGGCAGGTCCTAATGGCTGGAGAAGGAGGAAGAGAGCAAAGGGGGAGGTGCCACACTCTTTTAAACAGCCAGCTCTCATGTAAGGTCACTTGCTATCATGAGAACAGCAAAGGGAAAATCTACCCACTAGATCCATTCACCTCCCACCAGGCCCCTCCTTCAACGTTGCAGATTACAATTCAACATAAGATTTAGGTGGGTACACAAATCCAAACCATATCTCACCTCCCACCAGGCCCCTCCTTCAACATTGCAGATTACAATTCAACATAAGATTTGAGTGGGTACACAAATCCAAACCATATCAATGACTTTGCGGGCAGGATCCTTTGGATGAAGTAAATGTAATGTTTCTGCCTCTAAAAGTATAACTGAAATTGATGTCATATGCTTGGACTTCCCCAGCACGTAAATACCAGAGAGCTTCTCCCGACCTGGGAAGCACAGGAAAAAAAGCAATACATAACTGACTTCCCTAAATCTTGCTTCTGTTTACAACCAATATTTGGTCCTGATTTAGCATGAGTGCCTCTACCCTCTGAAGGTTAAAGCTCTCACTACATACATGACTTCTTAGTGGTTGTCAAGTCAGAATTTTTTCAGTCTCACTAGCCCTGACTGCAATGTTATTATACTACCACCCATAAGAGCTACTAATAAAACCCAAGAAAATTCAGATCCCTGCCTGACAACCTCATTGTCTTGGGATGACGTGAATGGATTCAAACTACTTACCTGCCCTGGCAATCAAGAAAAAATTGCTGTCTTCCCAGCTCCCACCACCAAAAAGGAGGCCTGGCACCTTATTGAATTCGGGATGTTAGAAACAATATGTGCTTAAGTTTGACACTGGCACTGGTCTTTTATATTGAATAATCCTTAAATTGGTTTCCTTTGTATAGGACACAAACTATGTGTAGGGCGGCAAATTATGGCATTGTCCCTATTTGTGTGCCCTTTTTGAGCTTTCAGTTTCTATGACCGATGACTTTGCCAGTTGGGCCTTTCTCAAAGGGGGCTACCTTAACGTAGAGGCCACCTTTGGGATTTTGGTATCATTGCCTTCATGACACCGCTGGCAGAATTATAGTCATTAGCTTGCTACTGGGTTCTTGTTGAAATCGAATGCCTCACTTTGATGTGGGTTAACTTGGACTTAAAGACTAACAAGGTGGGAAGGACACAACAACACTTATTTGTCAAATGGAAATGTTATATTCGAGAATGCAGGTGGCTTGCCTTGGCACCTGTATCTTCATTTTACTTGAAGAGTGGTAATAACAACTTTGAAAGAAACTTTATATCCTACATCATTACCTTATAGGAAGTTTCTGGGCCCCTGAGGCTTTTGATTCACTGATGTTCCTCTGAATATCTAGGCCTGGTTCAATGATGGTTGGCTAAGCTGGAAACCGATGAAATCCAGTGGGCCTTTACATCTCTCAACCTCAGCACCAGCTGTGTGGAACAAAAAATGTTGAGATCACTCTGCTTAGTGGACAGAACTCACAGCTATCTTCATAGCTCTGGCCTGTGAGCACCTTGAGGAAACTAGTTACAACTCAACTGATACTTGCATTGTTGCCAATAGTCTAGTGTTTAGTCTGCCAACTTGGAAAACTACAGACTGGCAAATTAATACTCCCCTCTTTGAGGCCATGAACTGCAGAAATCAATCACAGCTACTGATCAAACCATCTGGATTCTTCATGCAAATGACCAAGTTACTTTTCTGTTAGCTGATGAAGCCAAGTGAAGTCAAATTGCTGTTTGAGCCTGTCTCACACAAAACACCATCCTTTTTGCTTCAGAATAGGAGCCTATCTTCCATCATAGACTCTTTTTCTGATGCACAGTTCACCACTTCCTGCCAGACTCAGGACTTTGGCTATAGTTGACCTGTCATCTCACACAGAGGGAGGCCACATTATCTGGGGTATTGCCCTTGCCTGATCCTAATGGGCTGTTACTTCACATTTTAGACTCCTGTCAATATGATCAGCAGTGTCTTGCCTGAGTTGACAATGTCTCTGTGCTATGGTGTTGCCAGTCAATCTGATCAGCTAGCTCCAATCACACCATTCATACCATTGTGGTCCATGAAACCAATCTGTCATGTGCTTAGGTTAACCCTGTGATAATGGTGAGCATTTCATTACAAAACCCACGCAGTGGTGGTCTTCCCATGCTCCCAACCATCTACAGGCATCTCTGCACCTTTACCAGCATTTGGTTGTTGCTATTTTTCATTTAAGCTATTCCGATATGTATGTAAGGGTATCTCATTGAGGTTTTAATTTGCATTTCCTTTATGGCTAATGATGTTGAGCATTTTTTCATGCCCTTATTTATCATTTTTATATTCTCATACATTAAATGCCTGTTCATAATGTTTAATTTTCTAAATTTTTTTTTCTTTTGAGTTTTGAGATCTTTATATGTCCTAGAAACAAACACTTTGTGTGGAATTGTAGTTTGTATACTCATCCTCTTCATGGGATCTTTTTGAGAGGCAAGTTTTTAATTTTGACGGGGTTTAATTTATGATTTTATTTTCCTTTTGGGGATTATAGTTTTGCTATCAGGTCTAGAATTCTTTGCTTAGTCCTAGATCTTTAAGATTTTCACCTATATTTTAACTAAATTTTATAGTCATATGTTCTGCAGTAAGTCATGATCCATTTCATGTTAATGTTTAGGTTGAGTTTCATGTTTTGCCTATGGATGTCCAATTACGTAAGCATCATTTATTGATTTATTCATACACTGAATAGCTTTTAAACTTTTGTCAAAATTTATTTGGCCATACTTGTGTGGGTCTCTTTCCAGGTTCTCTGTGATTTTTTGTTTCACATGCACGTTTAACATTATTACATATTCCCAGGGGAATAATCAGTTACGATTATTTTATGTCTCTTTGTCCTTAGTAATTCCCTATAAACTTTAACCATAATTTGATTGTCATCCCTATTAAATTTACCTTGTGATTGCTGCTGTCTCTACTGGATACTTTCAATCTCATACATTTTAATATACCTTTATCCAAAGTAAATCACAACCTAGTCAATATTAATACAAATATGTGAATTAACATTTTCTTGTATAATGCATGTCTGCTAATTGCTTGGCAAGATCCTCAAGAATCAAGGAAATAATTGTATGTATATGTAAATCTCAAAGTAATTAAAAAATCTTTATTTTTTCAGCAGCATCCCTGCATTGTTGAAATATACCATCATATAATCTAGTTAATTCGTTACATTCCCACCTAGGAATTATTCTAGGATAGTCCATGCTGATAAAGAGAGGTTATGACATGGGGAATTATAGACGTTTTATTATAACTCAGGAGCAAACAAAAGAGCAATCTATTCTTAGAAATTAAACAACTCAAATAGAAATCACACAGGCTGTCCTTAGGAAAACCAAAGTTAGGACACTCTTTTCCATAGTAGTAATTAGTAATCTTAGGCCCAGGAGAAATAATAATAACTAATATTTACATAACCATTTAGAGGATGGAAATCATTTTTTAAAATTAACTTTTTAAAATCTTCCTCAAAAATCTGCTAGTTTTGACATTTTATATATTAGGAAAGTTCATCTTAGAGAAATTGAGTGATCTGATATATCACATTAGATCATAACCTGAGCCCAAACCTAGAATGTGGATCTACTAAATGCCAAGTCTATGCTGATGCATGAGAGAGAGAAGAGAAGTTTCAGAGAGAAATTTCTGTCCTTGGCCTACCTCTCTTTCCCTGGCTGAGTTTCTGCCTCATGAAGGTGGTCAAGAGTTGCCACTAGATTCATGGGTGTTGTTAGTAAGACAAGATGAGCGAAGACAAGTTGGCTTGTCATTCTTGTTATTACTAAATATGTATTTAAACAAGGTAAAATAAAAGGTGATTGAGGATTATTGGTAAATGCATAAAAATATTTTGTACTAAAGTCACAAAGCTTCATATTGCATCTTACATTCTTACCAAATGGAGAAAATACAGCTTCAAGTATTTGAAAATGAAAAATTACCTTCTTGATCAGGAATATGGTGAATTCACATCTTCCACATCATTATCTTAATTATTAAATAGTTTTTAAAAACTTAAAAATTTGAGAGAACCATACATAGAAATTACAATAGTTAAGATTTTTTATTAACTTTCACAAACTAGTGAATTCCATGAAAACAGCATGCCTTCTGAAATTCACATGATAGCCTGGAAAAAATCATTTACTAGCTGAAGAAATTTTTAAAAACCGCCCTGAAGTCTTATTTATTTGATAAAGACATAGTTCTCTTTCCCACAAAGCATTCAATATTTTTAACCATACCTTACCACAATTTTGCCCAGCAGTAATATTTTAATGTATACAAATTCTGTGAATGTGCATAACATTTAAAAATCAATTGTGAATATGGAATGTGAACATATAAAAAATGGGATGTCTCTAATTTTAAGTGTGTTTGCCCTTCAAAGTAGAATGTGAACATTTTCAAAGTTATAACAATTCAAATGTTAGCACCAGGCAGTGTTTCCCATCTTAAAGCAATACTTTGGATGAGGATGTTTTATCACTATTAACAAAACATCTGTTGGAGCCTTGGCAATAAAGGCAAATAGTTTCCTCTCTAATTGTTTGTATGTGAAATGAACACTGGGTTATTCAGAGAAGCTCAGGCCATGACTGATACACAGCAGAAAGAAGAAGAAGCTGTGTTTGGACAAGTGCACAATTCTGCTCTGAGCTGCGTTCTATGAGGCACTCTGTCACTGAAATTGAGGTAGAGGTCAAGACAAAACAGATTCAAGCAGGTGCATGGGATTCATATGTTAGACAATAATGACAACAATTCCCTCTCTTAAAAAGGGAAGATGAGCTGATAAAGCACTTTCTCCTGTTTCTCAGTAAACCCTGAGTAACCCCAGGCTGATGGATATACTAGTGATGACATAAACCCTTCTGAACCTAACATCCTGTTTAAGGTGATCCTCTTTCAGACTTAATGATCCAAAAATGTATTTCACATATTCTGCAGTCAGAATCACCCTTTGATTACATTTTATCAATGATGTCATTCAATTATCTTAAATGATTTAAATCTTTATTTTTTTCTAAAAATGTAAGATATATTGGCTTTAAAATATGATAGCTACTGAAATGCCTCTTTTAAATATTTATCTAAGAGCTGCTCTATTAGCACAATGAAAACCAGGCCTTTACTCTGCAATCTCATGATAGAGAAGAGAGCTAGATTTTCAAACTATCCACACCAAATTGTTGAAAGTCTTTGGAAGCTGCAATGCAGATAGAAGCTTGCAGTTTAAAATCTTCTGACCTCTTTGTGACTTTCCTGAAGTGAGCTCCTTCAATGAGACCAATGACAAGAGAAATGGTCCATGCTGGATTGATATTAAGGCTCACCTCTTTTCAATTCTTTTTTCAGTAGTCTCAGAGGAGGAAAAGAATCAGACATGCTCCCTTAATTTTGTTTCCTGGCAATTAACTCCCAGAATAACACCAAATAATTACAACCATAACATTGCAGAGAAAGTTAGAGTAGCAGTAAATGTTGCTAAGCTGTGAACTTTGACAAACAAGCCCCTATAAAGGGTGCAAGGCTGACTGGTATGCACCTGGTAACATGCTCTGCATTGACACTCGGAAAATTTGGGGAAGAAGACAGCTCGTCACACTGAAGGAAAAGCCTGATGTGTGAAGTATGACATTGTGTTTTGGGAGTAAAGGACAGCAGAAATGATACACAGAAAGAATTCATGAAGAAGGAAACCAGTAGAACCTTAAGTTAAATATCTATGGATGTTCCTGTGCATCTGTATTTCTATTCATTTTATTTTCTTTTAAGAAAAGAGAGAGAAAAATAGAATAGTTTTCCTATGTTGTTCTCCATAAGGGTACACAACAGAATAGCTCAGGATGGCTCTGAGTTCTGGCATGGGCAAGTAAGCAGAAAATGAAAGATTCTGTTTTACCAAACTGATAGGTCAGTATCTCTACATCTCCAGGGGCTCTAAGACTCCCTCAAACCTTGTCAGTCAAAGAATCCCACCCAACCCACACCAATGCATGCACTCTGGATTCTTTTTTTTTAATTTTATTAATTTCAAGAGTATTGTATTTTATCATTTTTCTTTTACTGTCTTTTTTTTATTGTACTTTAAGCTCTGGGGTACATGTGCACATCCCACAGGGTTGTTGCATAGGTACACACATGCCATGGTGGTTTGCAGTCTCAATCCCCCATCGCCTACATCAAGCATTTCTCCCAGTGTTTTCCCACCCCGCCGCCCCCCCCCCCGCAGTCGGACCCCAAGCCCCCAACCCGCCCCCCCACCCCACCCCCCCCCCCACACCCCCGGGGGGCAAAACCGGGGGGGGGGGGGGCGGGGGAGCAAAAACACTGGGAGAAATGCCTGATGTAGGTGATGGGGGGGACGGAGACTG
>CAUYLG010000598.1:0-20167 GCA_963573385.1 Cacajao melanocephalus
AAAAAAAAAAAAAAAAAAAAAAAAAAAGGAAAAGAAGAAAATAAAAAAAAAAAGAAAGAAAGGAAAAAGAAACGCTCTTACTTGGGCTCTACCCATGGCCATTCTGAATGAGTTGTCTAGGGTGGTGGCGCCCAAGCATCGGTCTCTTGAAAAGCTCCCCAGGTGGGAACTCTTTCTTCCCATGGTCTCTGTTCTCACGGGTCCTCTCAGGGAGATACACAGAAGGATGCTGGGCTGGAGGTGGGGTGGGAGAGATTCCATAGACAGGAATCCTGAGGCCCAGCAAGGAGGTGGAGCCGGCCTCTGAATCAAAGGTCAAGGGTGGAAACGAACCTGGAACCACTGCTCCCGAGTTGCCCCGGCTTGTACTAAGGCCTGGGCCAAGGCCCCCACCTCCCTTCTCCTCCCCAGCAATGGAAGGGCCTGATGCAGTGAGGGCCCCTCCCAGAAAGGTCTGTGGCACTCATTCTCCCACCCCACCTGCAGAAGCAGCAGTGAGAGCTGACAGGTCATGGGACGGCTCCTGAGTTTACAAGGCAGCAGGCAGGGAGGCAGAGATAGAGCAGCAGCTGCCGGAAACCATTCCAGCTGATAAATAAAGTGACTTCCCAGTGAGCGAGGCCATTTGTCAACAGACTTGCCCCAGTCAAAGCACAGGCAAGTTCTCCAAGGCTGAGCGCCTCCACTCTTTCCAGGCCTAAGCTGCACTTCTGAGGGAGCACTGAAGGATGGGTCAGAGCCAGTGCTGGGCATGCTTGGGCAGCCTGCTTCGCTCTCTGGGCCTCTGTTTCTACATCTGTAAAATGACAGGTTTGGATCAGTGGTTCTTGCCTGGGGTAGGCCACCCTCCCCAAGACAGCATCTGGAAACGGGAGAGGGGAGGTTTAAGTTGTCATAAATAACCCCAGGGACAATTGTACACAATTTAGAACCGTACCGTGGTTGGGTGCAATGGCTCACACCTGTAATCCCAAAATTTTGGGAGGTGGAGGAAGGAAGACCACTGAGATCAGGTGTTTGAGACCAGCCTGGACAGCACAGTGAGACGCTGTCTCTACCAAAAGCTAAAACTTATCCAGGTATGGTGGCGCACACCTGTAGTCCTAGTGGCTAGGGAGGCTGAGGTAAGGGGATCGCTTGAGCCTAGGAGGTCCAGGCTGCAGTGAGCTATGACTGCACCACTGCCCTCCAGCTGTGCAACAGAGTGAGACTCTATCTCTAAAAATAAGATAAGTAAAATCAAATAAAAATTAAAAAATGCCAAAGGTGTCCCCATTAAGAAATACTGGGCCAGATGTGGTGGGTCACACCTGTAATCCCAACACTTTGAAAGGCTGAAGGAGGAGGATAGCTTGAGTCCAGGAGTTCGAGGCCAGCCTGGACAACACGGCAAAACCTCATCTCTACAAAAATTATAAAAATCAGCTGGGTGTGGTGGCATGAGCCTGTAGTCCCAACTACTCAGGAGGCTGAGGTGGAAGAACTGCTTGAGCCTGGGAGGTCAGGGCTGCAGTGAGCTGTGATGGTGCCACTGTACTCCAGCCTGGGTGACACAGTGAGATCCTGTCCCCAAAGAAGAAACACTGGTTGGTAAATGCTGGAGACTCTTCACATCTCAGTGATTCTATGCCCTGTTGCTAAATGTCCCCACTTGAGATACAGGCCAGAGGGCACAGGGGTAGGTGGTGTGTTTGTATGAAAAAGAAAAACTCGAGGTGGTTACCCAAGCTTTGAGCTGAGCTATCACTCCATTTCCTATCCTTCTGCCACTCAGATTGTTGGAATTAAATATTAATAGACCAAGGGAGAGTAAAACCCAAAGCTCCTGACACAGTCCCTAAGCCTAGAAGATGCTGACAGCACAGGATTATAATGATGTATCATGAGCTCTTAGTGATCTATTTATTACAGTTGTTACCTACTGGTGTTACTTAACCACACTATCTATACCTCCCTTAAACCTCTGAGGGGAGTCTGGGATTCACAGAGGCTGTGGCTCCACGCCCCACCTGTCTCCTAGGGTGGGAGGGATAGAGGAGTGAGCACAGGCATGTGGGGAAACCCTAACCCTGAGAGCTTACCAGGGACCACCTGCATACTCCCACGGGTTGTTTCCTTTAATTTTCATACTAATCCTGTGCCAGTTATTCATACCCTGCCTCATTCCAAAGATGATCTCAGTTAAACATGTGAGATGTGATTATGACTCCATTTTCCAATGAGAAAACCGAGGTTCAGGGACATTAAGTAACTAAATAAGCGCTTCTCAACCTCAGCATATTTTGGGCCAGAAAATTTCTTTGCTATGGGGAACCATCCGGTGCATTGCAGGGCATTCAGTGGCATCCCTGGCCTCTACCCACGAGATGCCAGTAATATCCCCCAACAGACACAGACACATACACACACACACACACATACACACACACACACAAATTAACATCCCTCGGAAGGGGGTAACACCACCTGATTGTGAAAGGCGAAGCTAAGAGTCATATATTGGCTTTCTTTACTGCTAGGCTTTGGAAGTTATCTTGTGTGCCCTCCACATTTTACAGGTCAGGAAACTGGGCCAGAGAGGCCAAGTGACTTGCCTGTGAGTACACAGCTAACAAACTGGAGAGCTGCATTTGAAACTAGCTGGCCATATCCATCAAGGGCTCTTTGCATCCCATCACACCAGGTATTGGGAGATGAAGGGCTCAATGTCAAACAATTTTCAAGCACCTACCACGTGAGGGGCTCAGAAGCCTACAGTCAGTTTGAGAAACAGAAAAGCAAATGGGAAACTGTCAGAATATGGGGTGATGTGAGGGGCTCTGGGCTAGCTGCCTGCTAAAGCTTGGGCTGTGGCCGCTGTCAGGTTAGACACAAGGAGGCCTGGGAGCCGGCAGTGTCTTGGGCTGCAGGGCAGGAGGGGGAACAAAGGCCATGGGTACATTCAATGCCCTGAGCAAAGGCAATTGCTCCAGCTCATTACCTTCCTCATCTCCATTGCCGTAGCCTCCACCACAGCTCCAGGCAGCCAGGTCCATTTCAGCCAGGCACCTCACCCTCAACATTTCAGGAGGGAGTGGGGAGATTCAGGAACAGTTTTATCAGAGCCAGGCATCTCTCTGCAGATGGCTGAACCAAAACCAACACTGGGCCCCTGCTCCAAATATCACTGTGTCTGCTTGGCATTGCACCATTAGGACCCCATTCCTCAGGGGCTGCAGGAATCCCTCTTAAAATGCAAACAACCCCCTGCTTGTGCCTCGGCGCGTGTGGGGGAGTTAGCCACATCCTGAGGCACTATCGGCCATTAATATATCAGTTATCTGTTAATATCCTAGTGGCAATTAGCAGATCTGGAAGCGAGATCAGGGTATGTGTTTGTTTATTAACCTGCTTTAGGAGAGGAGATGGGAAGATGGAAAAGTCAAATTCATCAACTTCAGGGACTTTATCAGGGACTTTTTTTTTTTTTAAATCAGCATCTGCTCTGGATGTAGAATGCCACAATATTGTGTGGACAGATAATGGGAAGGAACAGTAGGTGTGAGAGACTTTACAGGTATGATCTTGTTCAATTTAAGCCACAACTGCTCAGGATAGCTACAGTTATCCCACTTCACAGAGGAAGGAGCCAAGGGCAGGTGTGGTTAGGTGGCTTGCCCACAACCTTGAAGCGAGGGTGACCTCTGGCCTGTTCTGAGATGGGCCACTTAGGGCCGTAGAGGCACTGCAGAGCTGGAGAGTTTTTTTTTTGTGTGTGTGTGTGTGTGACAGAGTCTTGCTCTGTTGCCAGGCTGGAGTGCAATAGCGCGATCTCAGCTCACTGCAACTTCTGCCTCCCGGGTTCCAGCAATTCTCCTGCCTCAGCTTCCCAAGTAGCCAGGACTACAGGCATGTGCTACCATGCCCAGCTAATTTTTGTATTTTTAGTAGAGATGGGGTTTCACCATGCTGGCCAGGATGGTCTCGATCTCTTGACCTCGTGATATGCCTGCCTCGGCCTCCCAAAGCACTGGGATTACAGGTGTGAGCCACCGCGCCTGGCCTGGAGTTCTTTTATACCTTGTTCAAAAGAAGGTATTGACATCCAGAGAGCCGGATGACCTGTCCAGGTCACCTGTGAGAGGCAGGAGAGGAGCAAGACTCTTGGAAGTCCTGCCAGGTTTCCAGACTGTGCTGATCACAGAGGCTGGTGCCGCCTACCTGAGCTCCCGGCAGGAGCACCCTGCACTCTCCCTCCTTGCCATTCTAGAGTCCAAGTCAGAACTCATGCCCTACCCCCAGCCTCTGCCCCGTGACATTTATCTCAGAGGATAAATGTACCTCAGTGACCCCAGCACTTTCTCCTCATACCATACAGCAATGAGGTCTGTGAGGCTCGGGGTGAGAGGCAAGCTGTAGTGCGCTGCCCCAGAGGGACCCAGAGACCCGAAAAGCTATCTGTCCTTAGCTCTGCTCAAAGTCCTACCCTCCACCCACAGGCTTTTAATGAGGGACCAGCTCCCAGCAGCCCAGCTCCTTCTGATCTGCTTGCATCACTGCCTTTGAAGCTTTCCAGCCCCAAAGACCATTTATCTCCACAATTTGCCTAGAGAGCATCATAAATCATGTCTGCACACAAAGGAATTACCACTTTGGAAGAGCCTTTCAAAGGCAGCTGGCAGAGACAGGAGGGCCAAACTTGTTGGCCCTGCACCCTCCCCCATGTGGCCCCCTTGCTTGTCTTTTGGGGTTCCTGAGCAAGTCCCAGGCTGTGTGGGGGAGGGGAGGGATCAAGGAGAATTTGGTGACGCTTCCCCAGCCATGTAGGCTCTGAGGGACATGAATTCACAGTAGGAGTGGGCAAAAGCACTGGGAGGGAGGCGTGAACTGTCTCCTGACATGATCATTTCCCCATCATTCCCCTTCCCCATGACTTCCTTCAAACCATGCAGTCTGGTCTGGAGGAGGGAGCCTCTCTCTAGCTCTGTCATGGGCTGTGGGCAAGGCGCCACCCTTCCAGACCTCAGTGTCCGCCTTGGAAAAAAACAGGATCAGGCCAGATGACTGTGTGTGAAGCTGTGCCCGCGTGAGTTCGGGGAAGCCCTGTGCTGGGAGCGGGGTGGGCTGTGACAGGGACCCTGGAACTCCCATTTCCAGGGCTCCAGAGCGGCTGTGTTTCTGCTGGATTCTCACACAGGGACAAAGCACTAAGCAGTTAAAAGTGGGCAGGGTGTGCGAAAACCTAACTTCTGCCTTTAAATGTCTATGTTTAATTCCTTTTACACTCAGAAAGTTCTTTCCTAGGTCTCACTGAGGAAGTTCTTGCTGGAAGTTCTTTCTTCTCTATCACTCACTTACTGAGCAGCTACTTCAGCATCCGGCACTGCTATGGATGCTGGTGGGGAGGCAGTCGGAGTGGTACTCAGGGTCTCTGTTCCTAAGGGACTTCCTGCCTGGCACTGTGGGCCACGCCCCCACAGAGACTATCAGGAAGCAGAGATAGGAACAGTGGAAGTGAAGGCTGTGCAGAGGCCCAGCTCCCTGGTGGGCCCACGGAGCGTTTCTGAACGAAGGCCTGCCTTACCTGTAGCCCTGCTCCTGCTGGAGCTGGAGGCCTTTCTCACTGGGGTGGTGGGGGAAGGAGGAGCAGGGAGAGAGGCTGTGTTGAAGCTGCTCCAGCAGTTTACCTGGGGGTTCACAGGAACCAGGGAGAGGTGAAGCAAGTCAGGGTGATTTGGACCTGGGCAGCCCGGACTGAGAGTCAGCCAGAAGGGGGCCGTGGGCCAGGGGCAGGGTGGGAGGGACTGGCGATTCTCCCTCTTGGTTGCTCATGCTGGGAGTTGATGCTGTTCCCACCAGCAGGTGCACCGGCTCTGCTGATTGTCCAGCAGCATTCACACCGCCATGGTTCCACAAGAGATTCACAGCTGAGCCGCCTTTTATTTTGACAAAGGAAGGAGCCAACCGGTACTCCTGGTGCTTGGAGTTGCCTTGGCCTAGGTCCACTAAGCACTGATTGGATGTGTGTTTTGACCTTTCCACCCCTGTAGTTGCCAATTCTGCATGTACTGCTCCTGTAGAAATATGTTAAACTGAAGCAATTGATGGAAGGAACTCTATAGGCCTTGTTTTCCAAAGAAAAGTATTGTTTGGAGAAGCAGGTATAAGCCTACCTAAGTGTATCATAAACTGTTCAAAAATAACTCAGAGCCAGTCTTGTATGGATGGAAATGTAGCACTTGAGTCACATTCTGCTTAAAGGTGTAACAAATACAGATGTGTTAAAAAAAAGAAAAAAGAAAAAAAGAACTGATTGGATGTAGGGTCCAGACTGGGTGGGGCTTAAGTGCAGCAGCCAGAGATTACATGAGATGCTGAAGGCTGGGTTTGCTGGAAGTGAAAGTGCACTGGGAGCTTGGGGTGGTGGGGAAGCGGTTCATCTACCCAGGAGGGCCTTGTGTAATAAATGGTGTTTGATTTGGGATCTTGAAAGAGGAACAGGATTCTGATGAGTGGGAACACAAGGGAAGACTGTCTGAGTGGAGGGACCGGTAAGAGCACAGGGAGGGGGCATGCAGGGCCGGCAGGGCAGCCTGGAAAGGCAGGTACGCAGTCTGGGTGTGCTGCAGAGGGCCTGGGAAGCCTAGACCAGGAACGAGGGCCGGATCACTGCTTCCCAAACTCTTCATGGGGAAACACCAAGTGTCTTGTTTAGTTTTCCAGTCCATCACATGGTCTTCACTGAGCATGACTGCAACAATGTTCATATCACCTGGGACTCATCATGAGCATCTGACAACACCCAAGTTCGTCTACACCTTGTTCAGTGAGAGGAGCCCTCCAACCAACCACGTGCGTGGCTGTGACAGCAACGTCAAAATTGCTATAAAGGTTGCTAAATGTTTGCTCTCAATTTCTTACTTATCTCGTCATTGGCCAGTAACAGCCTCTGGACTGCATGTCTAGAGAGCGCACTGTGAATAGCACTGGGCTAGGCGCAGGTCGGAGGAGAGGCGAACAGCCCATCAAGACAGGTTTGCAGGTGGTTTTACTCCAGCTATGCAAGATTCCTGTCCTGTCTCCTTCCGGTGGACTCCCAGAGGCTGTTGTGCCACCTAAGGGAACAGGCACTTGGGGATGATACATATAACCAAGGATATTCCAATGACTTCCTCACTGGCAGAGCTGGGCGTCCACCAGCTGCCTGGTGGCTTGGCACCTGCTGGCTATATCCAGGACGTCCAGGGCAGTGGCAGCGAACACACAGTGAGCCTTACTATATGTGAAGCGTTGTCTGAGCGCTTTACTAGTATCTTACTGCATCCTCCCAACAACCCCATTGTCTCCATTTATAGATGAGCAAACTGAGGCACAGAGAGGTAAGGGCCTGAGGAGAGCATCCAGACGTCACTAGAGTCCCGGGGAAGCCTCCGCCCTCCCTGCCTCTCACCCCGTCGGGGAGTTGTGGACGCTGTGGGCCTAGTCCAGGCCCCTCTGCTGACTTTCTGTGTGGTCTTAGGGAAGACACGTCCCCTCTTTGGCGTTTAGTTTTTCCATTGTAAAATAAAGGCACTAGCACCGGATGCTCCTTGAGATGCCTTCCATCTCCCAGAGTCACCTGGGGGAATCTGTAGGGCAGGGATGAGAAGAGCATGTCCAGAGGGGGAAAGCAAAGTGTGGGCACGGACGAGTGCTCTTCACTTCTGCTCACAGCTGCCACTGAATGATGGGCAGAGATAGAATTTCCAAAACCATACAGCAAATGAGCATTTCCCTCACTATATACAGCCATTCTTCTAAGTTCTTGTGCAATGAACTTACCCTTTAAATGCTATAGGAAACTTGCCATTTGGAATAACCCTGTTTAACTCTAGAGCCTCCCCACTGCTCCCCAAGACGGAGTCTTACTCTGTCGCCCAGGCTGGAGTGCAATGGAGTGATCTTGACTCACTGCAACCTCTGCCTCCTGGGTTCAAGCGATTCTCCTGCCTTAGGTTCCCGAGTAGCTGGGAAGACAGGCATGCACCACCACACTTGGATAATTTTTATATTTTTAGTAGAGACAGGGTTTCACCATGATGGCCGGGCTGGTCTCGAACTCCTTACCTCAAATGATCCACCCACCTCAGCCTCCCAGAGTGCTGGGATTACAGGAGTGAGGCACCGTCTGGCATACTTTTGAGCTTCCACATCACCTCTATGTTACAGATGACCAGAGCAAACACTGGCATTCCCACTGCTTGATGGATAGCCTGGGGCCCAGAGAAGTGAAGCAGCTTGCCCGAGGCCACTGGCAGGTGAGTCAGAGAGTTGAGACCACAGGTCCACCATTCTCCACAGTGCCACCTCCCCAGTGGAGTCACGTCACATGGGCCCCGCCTATCGGCAAGAAGCCACATCACTTTGGGATTGGGGACCTCCGCCTCAACTCTGTCTTGCTATTTGTGTCATTTGTGTCATGGTCCATTTGTCCCCAAGCAGGGAAGGGACCTTAAGCGCAGCTCTCAGCTGGGCCTGCCAGTCAGAGGACACTCTATCCATCACTGCTGGACAATGACCTCTGGTTTTCCTGGAGAGAGGAGTCCTGAGAGTGAGTGACAAATGGCCGTCCTGTCTATTGAGAGTTATTATCAAAGGATGGGCTGGCTGCTCCTGGGATCTGCCAGGATGAAGCCGAGGAATGACACTTCTGCTGCGGCAGTAGGAGGTTTGCTTGGCTGGTCATTTGTTCATTCACTCAACAAGACTTGATTGCTTTCCCACTCTGTGCCAGTCCGTGGGGGTGGAGGGGGGAATCAAAGCACCATGGTCCTGTCCTGGAACTCACAGCCCAGCAGCAAAGTGAGACAACAAGTACACCAAGGCCTTTATTCCTCTGCTCAAACACTACGTCCTTCAAGTCTCCTTGGATTACCCTTTCCAAGCTCTCTCCCCCATGCCATGGCTTTTTTTCTTTAAAGCACTTATTCTATCTGATATGATGTAGTCACTTCACTGTATTGTCTATTTTCTTTCTTTCTTTCTTTTTTGAGACAGAGTCTCACTCTATTGCCCAGGCTGGAGTGCAGTGGCACGATCTCAGCTCACTGCAACCTCCATCTCCTGGGTTCAAGTGATTCTCCTGACTCAGCCTCCCAAGTAGCTGGGATTACAGGTGCACACCACTATGCCCAGCTAAATTTTTTGTATTTTTAGTAGAGACGGGGTTTCACCATGCTGGCCAGGCTGGTCTCAAACTCCTGACCTTGTGATCCACCCGCCTTGGCCTCCCAAAGTGCTGGGATTACAGGCGTGAGCCACCACTCCTGGTTATTTTCATCCTTTTATTTATTGTCTGGGAGTCTTACTAGAATGCCAGCTCCATGAGGGCAGAGGCCTCTGTTTTATTCACTGTTACATCCCTAGAACAGTGTCTGGCATATAGTAGATGCTGAATAAATATTTGCTGAATGAGTGAATACATTAACAAGTATATAATTATCAGTTGCAGTAAGCGTATGGAGCTATAAACTAGAGCTTGATAGAAAACAATGAGAGGCACTTCCTTTCCACTGGGAGGCCAGGGAGCCTGAGGAGGTGACCTGGACACTGAGAACTAAAGAATGAGAAGGAGGCCGCAGTGGGAAGAGCAGGAGATAAGAAGTGCCTTCTAGGAAGAAGAAAGGGCCGGGCAAACGTCACAGCGGGGGAAAGGCTCGGCAGAGTCAAGGCAGGGGCCAGGGTGGGGGACACTGTGAGGGAAAGATGGCTCTAGATAAGGTAGGGAGGGCTGGTGATGTGTGGTCATGGCGGGGAGCTGGGATTTTAAGAGCAATAGGAAGCACTTTAAGTGTGCCATCATGATTGCATGAAAGCAGGACTTCCCTGTGGCAGGACTTGCAGCCCTGGTCTAAGAGGGAGACGGTCCCTCTCTGCAGCTCATCATCACCCCTGGTACACCAGTGCCTGCTGACTGAGAGAGAGACAGACAGAGACAGAGAGAGAGAGAGAGAATGAGAATATATATGAACATGAATGAATGAGAGTCTTTCTATTCCTCACATTTGTTCATGACATTGCCCAGTGCCAGTGAGATGCACTCCTCTGCCAGGTAAGACACAGCCAGGGAGGGGATATGGGAGGGACCAGGTGAAGACGGGAGAAGCAGCCATGGCAGCTTGGGGTACCCAGGAGATTCAGGAAATGTGCTGACAGCTGTATACAAACCAAGACTTCCTAAATTACAGAGTCCCCCTTTAGGAGCGGTTGGAGGCCTCACTAAATATAATTCTCATTGTTATTTATGTCTCTGGGTGCCAAGCGATGACTCCTGAAGTCTGTTTTACCCATCACTGAAAGCAGGTGCTGTGTTTGCCAGAGTTGGAGATGTAAGAGGGAAGGTCACAGTGGCGGTGGGTCCCCAAGAGCAGCTGAGAGCTGTGGCAGGAGGTTTGGGAGTGTGGGGAGGGCCAAAGCCATTCTGAGAGTTGATGACCCCCATCAGTCACCTAGCAAGGAACACAATCAGCGCTTGAGCAAACAGGGTGAGGTCAATGACCCTCATGGTCATTAACCAGGATTTCTCATGACAGCAGGAGGCTTCATTAAGCAGGACATCCACATTTTACACTGCTGGAACATTCTGGGATCTTAGGGGCTTGGGACTTTGGAGGGAATCTAATGAGCTTCACTTAGTAGAAGTGGCCTGGGCCTCAGCACCCCTTCATTCTGTCTGATGGGGCCCAGCCTCTTCCAAAGCACCTAAGCTTGTCCTCCATGTGGGTGTCACTTCTTTGTTTTTGGAGACAGGGTTTCACTCTGTCGCCTAGGCTGGCACACAGTGGCATAGTCACAGCTCACTGCAGCCTAGACCTCCTGGGATCAAGCGATCCTCCTGAGTAGCTGGGACTACAGGCACACACCACCATGACTAGCTAACTTTTTTTCTTGAGACAGTCTCACACTGTCGCCCAGGCTGAAGTGTATTGGTGCGATCTTGGCTCACTGCAACCTCCACCTCCTGGGTTCAAGCGATTCTCCTACCTCAGCCTCCCAAGTAGCTAGGACTACAGGTGCATGCCACTATGCCTGGCTAATTTTTTGTATTTTTAGTAAAGATAGGGTTTCACCATGTTGGCCAGGCTGGTCTTAAACTCCTGACCTCAGGTGATCTGCCCTCCTCAGCCTCCCAAAGTGTTGGGATTACAGGCATGAGCCACCACACCCAGCCAGCTTTTTAAAATTGTAGAGATGGGGGGGTCTCCCTACATTGCCCAGGCTGGTCTCAAACTTCTGAGCTCAAGCCATCCTCTGGCCATGGCCTCCCAAAGCACTGGGATTACAGGTGTGAGCCACTGCACCTGCATGGTATCACCTCCTTAAAGGCCCTGCAGACCCTATATGAGGGGGCTTCTCCATCCCCTAAAAGGCCCCTTATCCTTAATTAGGCTCAGATTAATGCTTCCTCCTTAGAGAAGCTTCAGGAACCTTCCTGCTTCCCCCACACCTCATGTGCCTGCTGCTTTTTTGCCTTGGGTTAAGGTGGATGTTGACCCATCAGGCCCCTGAGCTTTGGAATTACACAGACCTGAGTTCAAATCCCATCACTGCCTCTTACCACCCGTATGACCTGAGGAAGCATTCACTCCTTGGGTCTCAGCTTCCTCATCTCTCCTACAAAATGGGGCTCTTGTGTGCCTGATAGGGTTGTCACGAGGATATGGTACAAAAAATATCTTATTCAACACCTGGCAAGAAGGAGGTGCTTGGTACTGTTTCAACAAAACATTCAAGAAAATGTGGAGATGAAGTAATGAATAAAGTCAATGATCAAGGCATCACGCTATGTGCAAGTAAATTAATTAGGTAGCAGAATTACTGTCAGGATGACAGTAGGTCATTATCATCATCAGCTGGCTGTAAACTCCTTCCGGAAGGCACTTGGTTTGGGCCAGAAGCAGACCCCGAGGTGGCTCCAGGAAACCAGGTAAGGGAAAGAGGCAGTGCACAGGGAAGGGAAGGGAAGGGAGATGAAGTACAAGTGGTACTTAACCCACCGGACCTCCAGAAGACTATGAAGACCACCGCCTCAGTTATCCCAGTCAAGGGCAAGGAGGCCAGGGCATTTATCTATCAACCTCTCTATCCTGTCCTTGGAGAAGGGCAGCTCAGGTGCTGGGTGCTCCCTGCTAGCTCTGAGTGCCCCTCTGTGGTGGAGTGGCAGATGCTTGTTGGGGGCAACCTTTGGTGTGTAAAAGGGAATACTGAGGGGTCTAGGGAATCAAGAGCATCTGTGGAGGCTGGGCACGTGGCTCACACCTGTAATTCCAGCACTTTGGGAGGCCGAGGCAGGAGGATGGCTTGAGGTCAAGAGTTCAAGACCAGCCTGGGCAACATAGTGAGACTGTCTCTACAAAAAAATTTTTAAAAACAGCTGGACATGGTGGTACACACCTCGAGTGCCAGTTGCTTGGGAGGCTGACATGAAAGGATTGCTTGAGTCCAGGAGTTCCAGGTTGCAGTGGGCCATAATTATACCATTGCACTCCAGCCTGGTAACAGAGAGAGAACTGTCTCTTTAAAAAAAAGAAAAAAGCAAGCGCACCAGCTGAAGGGCCCGTCTGTTTTGTTCCCCAATGTATACACAATCCCTAACGTAACGTGCTGTCTGGTATGTATTAGGGGTTCATATTAATATTTGTTGATTCAATGAATAATTCATCGGCAAACTCCATATAGGAAATGGTTAGAGAAGCCAGGGAGAACAAAATGACAGGGTCCTCAGGTCCTCACCACCCAAGTGGAGAGGCGGGTGGCACAATTCCACAGGAAAAAAGACAATGGATCAATCACACTAAACGTGGAAAAGCGAATACCCCTAGGAAGAGAAGCCACTTGAGGTAGGAAGAGGAGGACGGCCTCAGGGCTGGGAAGGCTTTAGGAGGAGATGGGACTTGGTGGAGCCTGAAGGGAGAGTGGACTTAGAGGATGGGGTGGGGCTTGGGAGAACAGCACAGGCAAAAGGCTGGAGACAGGAATGGCGTCACAGGTGTGCTGGGAAAACACCTGGCCAGGAGACTCTGGTTGGAGAGTCTCTAGGTTCTCTAACCTTTTGAGTTCAGAGTTGACACGTGGGGACAGAAATTTGACCTCAGAGGATGTCTAGAAAGAGTTAGGATTGGGAGCAGCTGCAGCCACTAGTGTGTGCCAGTAAGTGCATGTTGGAGAGGCTCCCTGCTGCCCTCGGATGCTGCTGGGAAGGCTGGAGTCCCCCCCACCCCCACATCCATGTGCCCCCATGAAAGTTTCTCTGTGTCTGTTCTATGCAGTGTACGACCTGAACATCTGTACCTCGTGGCTCTGTCTGGCTGGTATGAGGAAGGGAGGAGAGAGGAATAAGAGGTGCTTAGAAACTGAGGAAAAAGAGACACTTCCCCCAGCTGGAAGGATTGGAAGCCCCTCAGGACTCAGGCCTCTGCACTCCAGAGTTGGGTAGGGGATGCTGTCACAGCCAAGCATCAGGTTCCCTGGAAGCTGAAATACTACAAAGGTGGTTGTCACTCTGCTGCTCAGCCCCACTCTGGGAGGATGGGGCGGGGGCTGAGTAGCAGTTTCCCTGATATCTCTCCTCTCTCTCTACCTGTCTCTATTTCCTTCTCCGCTGCCTTACTATCATTTTCACCTCCTTTACTCTGCCCCACTTATCTTTCTCTCTCATCTCCCTCCTGTCAATGGCTGGCTTCCCAAGAGGTGGAGGTGGGAGGACTAGGTGAGGCTGTCCCAGACTGACATGCGGGGAGATGTGGGGGGGGTAGCCGGGGGGCTGTCTGAACTGGATGTTTGAACCAAAGGGGGTCCCAGTGGGCCTCCCCAAAGTGTGGGGTTTTCTTTTTTTTTCCTTTTAAAGCATTTCACTTTCAAAGGAAGCCAGGCCCTGAGTGAAAGGAGTGGGATACACTCAGGCGCACAATCAAAAGGCCTTTGAACCTGGGCTGAGAGCTCTGCAGTCCTCTCCTCTTCTGGGTCAGGGCTGGCGGGGGATGGGGGACCTTCAATGCCTAATTGGCAGCTAATATGAATACTGGGGGTGGGAAATGGAATCCCCTCCCATCACACCCCAACCCCAAGCAAGTTGTTGGGGACTGGGTGAGCACAGATCTTTTCCACTCAGTGTAAAAGTGGATTTATTACAGGTTTTCTTGCCTGCATCTTGGCAGTGGGGAGACAGGCTTCTGGTGCTTAATGAGCTCATGGTTCAAGCTGTCTCCAGCTGTAGAGCTCGCAGAGGATTTCAAGGCAAAGTTAACGCTGTAGTTAGTTCTAGCTGGCTACCCGTCATCACTCAGGCTCAGGAGAGAGAACAATCTTATTAAAATGAGCAAACAGCAGGCAGGCTTCTGGGCAGAGCTCTCTGGGGTGGGGACAGGGGTGGGGTCTGGTCACTCATAAAGCCCAGGAGAGCCTCAGATAAATTTTTGCCTCATGGTTGAAAGTGGACCAAGGAGAATTTGGAAGTCACTCCTGTGGGGACCTGGCCTGGGCCCGAGCCTGGGTCTGGGCATTAAGATATAGGAATTCAGAGCATGAGCTGTGGAAGTCAACGGACCTGGGTCAAGTCCTGCTTCTACAGGTGACCCTAGGCAAGGTACTAAAACTTTCTGTACCTCAGTTTCTCCCATCTGTAGAATGCAAATAATAATAGCACTGACATGGCAGGGTAGTTGCAGTAATTAAATGTGATTACACAGTGATTAGCATAGTGCCAAGCCATGATAAATGCACAATAAATTGTAGCAATTATGATTATGAAGGGACTAGAGCTGAGCAGGCTGTTTGCAGACCTCAGAGTCAAGAGTCCCATAGGTGACTCAGGGTGAGAAGGAGGATGTAAGTATAAAGTATTAGAACTGCAGACACCTGAGGAATCAGGTAGTCTAGTTCTCCCTTTTTGGGGTGAAGAAGTAGAGGCTTAGAAAGGGAAAATGATTTTTTCAAGGTCACAGGATGAACAAGGGCTGAGCCTAGAACAGTTCTCTCAAGTCTGGGGCTGTATCTCTCTCTCTCTCTCTCTCTCTCTCTATATATATATATATATTTTTTTTTTTTCCTTTTTTTTGAGACAGAGTCTAGCTCTGTCGCCCAGGCTGGAGTGCAGGGTGCAATCTCAGCTCACTGCAACCTCCTCCTCCTGGGTTCAAACAATTCTCCTGCCTCAGTCTTCTGAGTTTTGCTGGGATTATAGGTGCACGCCGCCATGCCTGGCTAGCTTTTGTGTTTTTAGTGGAGACAGAGTTTCACCATATTGGCCAGGCTGGTCTCAAACTCCTAACATCAAGTGATCCACCTGCCTTGGCCTCCCAAAGTTCTGGGATTACAGTCATGAGTCACCATGCCTGGCCCAGGGCTGTTTCTATCACAGGATCTGAGCTGAACCACAGTCCTAGACAGCCGCCTGTGCCTGTCTTTTCCCTGCCATGCACCAGTGGGTTTTGGAGGTTTTCCTTATTTGCCATGTTTTTCTCAGGTCTCATGCAAGCAAAGTTTCTACCTCTAGGGGTGGCTGAATGGAGGGTGGGGAGGAGAAGTTGGCCCAGGATAAGCTACTGAAGCCTGAGAGTTGTCTTATCTGCCAAGCAACCCAACAGCACCAGGAGAAAGAGCAACCGTGGTGGCCACAGACTTTTGTAACAGGCTTCCAGATCAGCACCCCACTTCCAGTCTCTTGCCTCAACCCACCTCTGCCTACCCCAGAGTGGTCTTTCCAAATGACTAATCAGATGAGGTCACTGCCCTGCCAAGAGCCTTTCTGTGGCTTCTTTATGAATCAAGGTTCAAGTCCAGCTGCCCGCCGGCCTGGCATTAAAGCCCTCAGTACTCAGGCCCAACCTCCCCACTGCCCAGTCACCTCTTCATGCCCACGTTCCTGGCAGCCCCTGCCTTCCTGTGCCTTAAACTTTTCCAAAGCTACTCCCCCTGCTCCAGCACCCACAGTCCTGCTCCACTCCGTCCCATGCTAGACCCCCCACAAGGTGAGTCCATTTGATTTCCCTTATTATTCAGTTATCTTGGCCATGACTCAAATTTCTCATATGGAAAACAGAGTAGGCTGAGGAACTGTTCCAATGGTGATTTCCCTGTTATTTCTACTTGCAAAAGGGTGACTGGATATCTTGGAGGAGAGGGGGAGAGTTAAAAAGGCAGAGAAACAACCTAAACACCTGTAAAACAGACATACCAATCCATGTTCCACCCCACACTGAAAGCTGGTATGAAAGTAAAACGAAGGGCTGTGAAAGTGCTTAGGACCACCCCTGAGCTCTTAAGTCCTCCCTCCAGGCCTTGTTTTCCTCAGTTGTTCAATGAAGGGATTGAAAAAGGAGGTCTCTAGGAACTCTTCTGTCTCTGACATAACTCTCTGGATGAAGGGTCTTAACAGCCATACAGATGACCCCTGGGGAGAAAGAGAGGGAGGATAATTCAACCATGGAGGGGTACAGAGGGGGCTTCTAATATTTTGTAAAATTTTCTTTTTTTAAAAGAAGGATCTTGCTTATAGTCATTACTGAAAAAAACAAAAACAAAAAAACAAAAAAGAAAATGAAAAAAGAGAAAAAAAAAGGATCTGGGGCAAAATAGTAAATATTAACATTTGTTCAGTGTAAGTGGTGATCATGGTTTTTCATATTATTTTCTCTATTTTCCCATATGTCACAAATATTGAATAATTTTAACAAGAATTTGGTGAGCCTCTTCTCAACAGTCACCATTCCCTGACCTTCTGCACTTCCAATAGGAGGTGCTGTCTCTAAGTGCAAACTATGCATCAACAGAAAGGACTGAATTTGAGGGTGGCAAGATCCTTGCTGCAGGAAGTATTCAAGCAGAGGCCAGATAGGCAATAAATATTGTAGGAGCAAATTCTACGGTGGGAGAAGGTTGGACTCTGACCTGAGAGGACCTTTCCAATTCTCAAGCCTCATTTTCAACACTCACAGCTAGTATATTTCTGCAGGCAACAGGACCTGGGATGCTGTCCTTGGTGCTGAATTCTGCAACCTCTGCCTCCCGGGTTCAAACGATTCCCCTGCCTCAGCCTCCAGAGTAGCTGGAATTACAGATGTCCGCCGCCAGGCCTGGCTAATTTTTTGTATTTTAGTAGAGACAGGGTTTCACCATGTTGGCCAGGATGGTCTCGATTTCCTGACCTTGTGATTCACCTGCCTCGGCCTCCCAAAGTGCTGGGATTACAGGCATGAGCCACTGTGCCCAGGGCCACCAATGAATTTTTTGAACACAGACCTTGGAAACTAGAATAGTAATCTTGTTAGGTGGCACATGCCTGTAGCCCTAGCTACTTGGGAGGCTGAAGCAGGTGGATTGCTTGAGCCTAGGAGTTCGACGTTGCGATGTGCTATGATCATGCCTGTGAATAGCCTCTGCTCTCCATCTGGGGCAACATAGCGAGACTTTCTCTCTTACAAAAGAAAAAAGATACAAATGAATGTTTTAATTTCCAGGACATCCTGGTGATCTAAATGACAGGAAGGGATTCTGGCTTTTGTTCTCCTGAAACTTCTTCTCCCACCTCCACCTTCTGCTAGTGGGTGCTTGTCCTTTCCTGGCCTTAAACTGAAAAACACAGAACTGGGAGCCAGAAAGCTTAGGATTGAGCTCAGGCTCAGTCACTGATAGCCTTTGTGACTCAGAGCAAATCCCCTCACAACAGCAAGCCTCTGATTCTTCATCTGCCAAGTGGAGATCATTTTACCAGGTGATAGAATGCTTAAAAACATGCTTGTGAAAACACTTAAGTGCAATACTATAATTAGACATTGGCAATACTGTTCTGATTCGTGCTCTAGTCAGTATGCAGGGAAATGATCTCTCAAGGTGGGAAGCAAAGAAGGCAGTGTGTATGAAGGCTTGAGTAAAGCTGGAAGAACCCTTGAGAAAGTTAAGAAAAATGATCCAATTGGCTTCCCTGTGGGTAAACAAAAACCTTTTCAGATGGTGGCTGGTGACATTTCCAAGCATCACAGACTTTCAGAGTGGAGGTGGGCAGTGACACATCTCTAAGTGGGAAGGATGATGTCATGGTGTTCGTACTCATTGAGTTGAGGGAGAGTGTCATTGTGTCCAGGAAATGGGGTCCACCAAGGATGATATAAAGGGCTAGAAAGCTGAGTGTCAGAACCCACACTCTAGTCCTGGCTCAGCCACCAACACGTACACGCAGTGAAGAGTAGGTGGGCTCAAGTTCTGCTTACCCACTGACTAGCTGTGGAAAGACATTTCACTTCTCCAACCCCTCCGTTTTCTGTAGTGGAAAGTGAGTTTACTAAAATCTGTCCACGGAAATGACTGTCAGAGTAAAACAGAATCAGAGGACAAAGGGCTTGCTAACCAGAGGCGTATACGATGTCTGGTATTTCATCTCTCTGAGCCTCAGTATTCATTATCTGCAAAATGGAGACAATAAGGCCTGCTGACTTCATAGAGAGGTAAATAGGATGAAGATGAGACAAGTCACACATACATCCTATTTATTGTTGCTGTGAGGGAAGAGGCGAGGCAGGCTGGGACTGACTGGGGAGAGATGGAAATCAGGAGCTCTGGTTGCTGTTCTAACACAGGGCCTCTAGAATGAAGAATGGAACTCGGTCCCTGCCAGCTGTAATGTTTTACGCACCTAGGTACCAGGCTTCTCCCTGAGTTCCCTTAACTCACAGAGCTAAAGCAATGCTGGCCTACAGCCTCCTGAGGAAGACGGGGAAAAGCCAAACCATTCCATTTTCATTTCATCTCTGCTTGGCAGGGCCAAGCATCAAGGTCTGGAAAGTAAACAGACTTTCTCTTTCCCCACTTCTCCATGTGTGGCTGAGCTCTAAGGGCATGACTTATACATGGTGGGCCCAGAGATTCCAGAAAGAGACTCTAGGGTTGTGAATTCCAAATTACGGTATTTCGTTGAGCTCCCTGCTCTGGACTGGCTCTCTCTCTGCTGCTGGCATCCTCGACAGGTAAATTAATTGCTGCTGTCACTCTGCTTTTTGTTCCAGTCTATATCCTAAGAATAAGAGATCCGAATGACATTAAATAACCTGTATATAAAAGCCCTTTCTAAAGAGCAGAGCAGCGAACATGGAGAGGTGCGCTTTACGAGTGGGAGAGAGCCAAGGAGAGCTCCCCACTGGCAGTCCCTCCAGTCTTCAAGAAAGGGGAGCCTGCATATGTGGACGCATAATGGAAGGGAGACCTTCATGCTTTCCCTGGGAAGCAGAGGAAATTGAGCCTGCGGATCCAATATTGCAAACAAACATAAGCCCTCTCCACCTCCCTCACCCAGGGGCTCACCTCACCTCATTCTTTCTATTAGCCTGGTTTGAATTCTTCCTCTCTTGGCTCAGTGGCTAACAGCAAGGCTAATTCAGGTTCAGACTCAGTGGCTGCACGCTGCTGACCTGCCTGCCGCTGAGGGTCCACCAGCCAGCACTGAGTGCGCTAACTTAGGAAAGCCCACAGGTCAGGACAGGTGAGTCGCCAGGCACTCTGGCTAGCCCTGGCTACCTCCTTATGTGGATGGCAGCATTTACATGCATCACTAGCAGCATGAGGCTTATGCAAAGTTTAGCCTTAAGCAACAGCCAAGCCCATACTTGAGACAAACTCAGGAAAATAAAGTCACACATGTACACCACGTAGCGCATTCCAGAGGCAAGTAAAATGACTTCACCTCAATCCAAATATTTTGATTCCCTGCTAGGTTCTCCTTCTCAGGGAAAAGTTGAATAATTTCCAGGTGTCCATGCTAGGGTACACATCAAACAAAAGAAATGATGGCACAGGCCGGGTGTGGTGGCTCACGCATGTAGTTCCAGTACTCTGGGAGGCTGAGGTGGATGGATCGTTTGAGACTAGGAGTTCAAGATCAACCTGGGCAACATGGAAAAACCTTGTCTCTACAAAAAATACAAAAATTAGCCAAGGGTGGTGGTGCGTGCCAGTGGTCCCAGCTACTACTCCAGAAGCTGAGGTGGGAGGATGGCTTGAGTCTGGAAGCAGAGGCTGCAGTGAGCTGAGATTGTGCCACTGCACTCCAGCCTGGGCAACAGAGGCAGGCCCTGTCTCAAAAGAGGAGAGGAGAGGAGGGGAGGGGAGGGGAGGGGAGGGGTGGGACGGAGAGCACATAGTGGAGCGGAGGAGCGCACGG
>CAUYLG010000599.1:0-14869 GCA_963573385.1 Cacajao melanocephalus
ATCACACCACTGCCCTCCAGCCTGGGTGGTTGACAGAGTGAGACTGTCACAAAACAAAACAAAAAAAAAAACCAAACTGCTCCTCTTTTCTGCGGTACTATTTAGTGCCAGGCACTGAGTTTGGGACTCTTCAGTCCTAGAGTCAGTGCAACACTTATGGGACACGGAAACTTATCAGACATGGGAACTGGGCCTCAGGTTAGTAACTCACCCAAGGCCTCACAGCTGTCAGGTGAGGGATAAGAGTCAAACACAGGTCCTTGAAGTTCTTAAGGTACTTTATAGTACCTTATAATGTGCCCCCAAACTAAATGACCTCTAATTGTTTAATCCATGTGGATCTAGGTTTGCCTTCTGAAGATGCTAGCTATCATTTCCTACGACTGCCAGGAGTTCTGCTTACTTCAAGGAGCTTGTCTATTCTATTTACTGCAAATTGGAGAAGCATTCTGCTAAATTTGTCAGAGTTATCAGTGAAGCAGGAGTTATGAGGTGCTGAGTGAGAACCTGAGAGGCTCTCTGGTGGGACAAGCCCAGGTACGTATTTTGTGACATGTATTTCAACTGTCAAGCATCAATCTGCGAGACAGGCTCATTTTCTTCATTCTGCATTTTCAAATAAGCTGCCACAGAATTTACCAGCCTCTCTGTCTTTTTACAGTACGATTAGCAACGAGAGATACATTAACCTAAAATAGCCTAAAGTATCAGGGACAACATCATGTTAATACCACAGGGTCAGAATAAACTGGTTGAGAGCCTTTATCCTAGACTCCACTCCCCAGGGTCAAAATTTGTGGGCTCAGGAATTTGACCACAGGCAGTCTAAATGCTTGCATGTTTTGGAGCTAGCATTTATTACAGATGGGAATACATTAGTGGTTCTAACTGGGGGCGATCTTGCCCCCCAGGGGAGATTTGGCAATGTCTGGTGTCAGTTTTGGTTATCACAATTAGAGGGAAGGTTGCTACTGGAGTCTAGAAGGTAGAGATGAGAGACATCTGCTAAACACCCTACACTGCACAGAATAGCCTCCATACACACACACACAAAATTACCCAGCCCAAAATGTCAGTGATGCCGAGGCTGAAAACCCCTGGCTTCAATGAAGCTTAGGGTATGAAGATTTATCCAAGGAAGTTGAGCTTACCACTAAAAAAAACCAAGACTACCAAAACCAAATGCAACAGGATGGCTCTCCCCAGAGGTATAAAAGGGGCCTGTAGCTGTTTCCCTGGCAATTGGGCAGTAGTACAATAAATGGACAGAAGGACACAAGGCATTTTGAGGCTGGGTCATTCCCACTCACAGGGGTCCTTTGAGGATGGGCCAGTTTTGTTGAGGTGGTCCCCTACAACTAGCAACTCCAGGGCCCCTTCCAAAAGTAGGGAATTATAAGTCTGCCGGGGAACTTGTTTTCCTGTGGGAACTTTCTACAAGGACCCACTATCCCAAATCGCCAGGCCTACCTGGCAGGAGGGTTCTTGTTCATGAACATCTCTATGGCACGCTCATCCTCAGGGTCCACGACCACCTCTGCATGGTGGCCCACCCCTGTCATCGTGGCAGCCTTCTCCAGCGTGGGCCATTCCTCGTCCTCATCATCTGATCCATCCTGAGGCACTCTTGGACCTAGAAGAGGGGAGACTAAGTGGATGAGCCCAGCCAAGGATGGCTGAAGGATTAGTCAGTTTAACTTCAGCCATAATGTAGTACAGGCCTCACGTGGTTGTGACAGACGCAGGTATGCGCAGTGAAACAAATGAGGCATGCACTAGCTCCCTGTCCCCAGGGGCTTGCAATCATGCTTGAGAAACAAAACGTATGCACAGGAAACAATGAGAAAGCAATGACCATAAATAATAGTGAACATATACCATACTCAGTTATATAGAAGGAACTTCTGAACACTGTACCCATGTTAGTTAATTGTTTAACCCTTATAAACCCAAGAAGCAGATACCAGTATTATAGCCAGTTTCAGATGGGAACACTGAAGCACCGAAAAGTTGGGTAATTTGCCCAAGACAGGTAGTCTGGGTCTAGACTGCATTCTTCACTACTATTCTACACACATTAGGGCTTGATTATATGCCACAATGAGTGCTAGAGACAACATGCACTTAGAGGATGAGTGGTGAGGACAGTTAGGCGCTGGATGCAGAGTTTGGGAGCCGGAGGAGTGTGTTCCAGACCCGGAGAAAATAAGGTTTGGCTATAAGTGTCTCGTAGGCAATAGCAAGAAATAATGCTGGGGGGGAAAAGGTGAAGCCAGACTGGAGGGCCTTCAAAGTCAGGCAGTAGAGTTCAGATTTCAATCCACCAGTCCATTTCAATAAATGAAGTTAGTCCATTTAAATAACTTCCCTTTTTGGAAGGCTATATGTCTGGGCATCTGGAACGGGGCCTAATAATCCAAGTTGGGGTCTATAATGCTACATATCAGTAAGTCATTAACAAAGGCAGTGTGTGATAAAAGCTAAATAAGGGGGAACAGACATTTTGTCTCCACGTGCCAACAATCCCCCAAATTTGTACTTTGTAGGTGGTTCTCCTTAGCACCAGACCCTAACTCCAGGTGTTTCCTGTACAGCTGCTCTTGGATGACTCACAGGCACCTCAAATCTGACCTGTCATCAACTAAACTTATCTTCTTTCCCTCCTAGGTCTACACTGCTAACCATCCACAGCTCAGCAAATGGCACCATTGTCTACCCAATGCTAAGCCTGGGAGGCACTCCTGCCTCATCCCCTGCCCTCACCCTCAACACCCTTATCAATTACTAAACCCTATTCAATTTTTCCTCATAGACTGTCTCTCACATGCTTCACAGCACCATCTAAGCCTAGATCAGCATCATCTCTTGGCTGAATGTATTCAACAGTTGCCCACTGGTATCCATGCTTCTGACCTTGCTTCCCTCCAACTCATTTTCCACTCTGCAGACGGCAATCTTCCAGAAGCACGTATTTGATCTGATCAGCCCCGTACTTAAAATTCTCCAATAGCTTCCCATTCTTCCCATTGCTGTTAGGATAGTTTCTGAATCTTTAGGCTTGGCTTCTGCCTACCTCAACATCATTCATTAACCCAGTCATTCAGCAAACACCCAGTACTTACTATATGTGAGGCAGTGTTGCGGGTGCTGGCTATATCCAAGAACAAAAGAAACTAAAAAACTTTATTCTTATACAGCTTACATTCTAACTGGAGGAGACAGTCTATGACCATACCACCCTGAACGCACTGATCTTGTCTAATTAGAAGAGACAGACATAAATAAATGTATAAATATATTGGGTTAAATGGGCCAAGCATGATGGCTCATGCCTGTAATCCCAGCACTTTGGGAGGCTGAGGTGGGTGGATCACCTGAGGTCAGGAGTTTCAGACCAGGCTGGCCAACATGGCGAAACCCCATCTCTACTAAAAATACAAAAAAAGAAAAAAAGTATGCTGGGTGTGGTGTTGGGAGCCTGTAATCCCAGATACTTGGGAGGCAGAGGCAGGAGAATTGCTTGAACCCGGGAGGTGGAGGTTGTGGTGAGCTGAGATCTTGCCATTGAATTCCAGCCTGGGCAACTGAGTGAGACTCTGTCTCAAAAAAAAAAAAAAAAGCACAATGATGCTTATATAGGTCGAGTGGGTGGAATGGGCAAAGGGGAAAGCAGTAGAAGAGGTCAGACTGGCAAAGGAGGCAGATCGTATAGGGATTGTAGACACCCATAACGCCCAGCTGTTGAGTGCTCTGTAGAGACTTTGAGATGTGGCAGGGCGCAGTAGCTCACACCTGTAATCCCAGCCCTTTGGGAGGCCAAGGCAGGGAGGATTGCCTGAGTTTGAGACCAACCTGGGCAACACTGTGAGACCTCATCTCTACAAATAATTAAAGCATTAGCAGCTAGGCGTGGTGGCTTACACCTGTAATCCCAACACTTTGGGAGGCTGAGGTGGGCAGATCACCTGAGGTCAGGAGTTCAACACCAGTCTGGCCAACATGGTAAAACCCCATCTCTACTAAAAATACAAAAATTAGCTGGATGTGGTGGCTCACACCTGTAATCTCAACTACTCATGAGGCTGAGGCAGGAGAATTGCTTGAATCTGGGTGGCAGAGGTTGCAGTGAGCCGAGATCACACCACTGCACTCCAGCCTAGGTGACAGAGTGACTGTCAAAAAAAAAAGAATTAGTTGGACACATGGTGGCATACACCTGTGGTCCCAGCTATGTGGGAGGCTGAGGTGGGAAGATAGCCAGAGCCTAGGAGATTGAGGCTGCAGTGAGCTAGGATTGTGCCACTGCACTCTAGCCTGGGAGACAGAGGGAGAGACTCTGTCTAAAAATAAAATAAAAAGGAAACGAAAGAAAAGAAAAAAAAGGAGAATATGAGATACTATCTAGGAGGCTACTGTGATAATCCCGGTGAGTCTGTGATAATCCAATGTGAGAGACTGGTGGCTTGAACAAGATGGTGTTCCAAAGTGGTGAAAAGTGGTCTGATTTTGGACATACCTTGAAGGCAGAGTTATCAGAATTTCCTTACAGATCAGATGTGGGGAGGGAGAGAGAGAGATGAGTCTCATGTTTATCTTTAGCAAATGAAAGAATATCATGCTACTAGCTGAGACAGGGAAGACAGTGGTGAGAGAAGCAGGTTTGGAGAGGTCAGGATTGGTTTTGTACATGTTAAATTTGAGCTGTTTCAAATGGGAGGTGCCAAATAGGCAGCTGAATATAAGAATCTGGATTTCATGAGAGAGATCAGGGCTAGAATATAAAGTTAGGAGTAGTCACCCAAGAGATGGTATTTAAACCATGAAACCTGACAGCACCAGAGAATATCCGAAGAGAACAGGTCAGAAGACTGAGGATAAGAGGTTGTAATAAGAGTCTGCCAAAGATATTGAGAAGTGAGGTGGCAGTAAAACAGGAGTGTTGATGTCTTACAACCCAAGTAAGGATACTGTGGGCAGGAGGCCACTATTCAATTGTGTCAAATATTGCTTTGAGATCTGAGAAATGGATGAAGCACTTCAGAGGTCAGCACTCCCTCCCTAGTAAGATAAGAACATATCAAACATCAGTTCATTTCTCTCCCTCTTTGGCTGCTAAACATGTGCTTTCTGCTCATTACACTTCCCATTCGTTTTTCAGTTCTCAGCTTAAAGGTCCTGCAATTGGAGACGCTTCTCAAGACCAACGCTATTGTCAACAGGGAAACGATACTTTATCATGGAAATGTATTATTCTAAGAGTTCACGTAATTGTCTCTCCTCTGGGCTTGACTGTAAGGTCCTGAAGTCAGACGTGTCTATGTTGTTAGTTCTGTACTCAAATATTCGATTGAACTCCGAGCATAGCGCAAAGCTCGTAGTAGGTTTCCCATAAATATTTACAAAACCAATGGATAAATGCTAGGAACACTTAGTGGCGCGAGCGATTACTTCCTATTGGCCTAACTTCGGGGGTGCCTACAAGGGAGTGCCTAAAACTAGGAGTGGGCGCGGAGGTCTCTGGATATGGCTTAGTCTCCCATTCCATTAGTTTTGCAAGTCCCCTGCCGGACACTTTTTAGCTGTCCCCCTCGCCCCACTGCTAGCCACTGTCTTGCTCGGACCTCATCCCAGACACTCACCCAGCCGCGTGGTGCGTTCCTGCGGCGCCGCGGGCTTGTCCCCAGTTCCATGCTCGGCCTCGAGCTCCTCCTGTTGCTGCCGTGCTTGCTGCAAAATCCGTCGGCTCAGCCGGGGCCCCACATACTCTTCCTCCTCTTCTCCGGTGCCACGACCCCGCCGCTTCTCCCGGACCCCTGCCCGCAAAGCATTCCCAGCCAGGATCTGCTCAGCCAGGGGCGCATGTTTTTCCTGACCCCCGGCCCCACGGGTCGCCTTGAACTTGGGCATTTTTCTTGAAAAAGTTGCCGGGAAGGTTCGCACGTGGGGACGACGAAAAGGCCAGAACACACTTGCGCGGTGAACTCCCACCTCCCAAGAGGCCACGCTGCGATCACAGCGCCCTCTAGCTATCGGAGGCCAGAAGCGCCATCAGCACCGCCCCTCCCACTAAAAGAGCTCCTGGGTTCCGGAGCTGGACTCCTGAATTCATTCACTGCCTTTAACGTTGGCTTCTCTCAATAGTGCAGTCTAAGTGTGGTTCTCCTAGCTTCATGGATCTAAGCCTAGAGTGCTCAGCCACGCGGGAAGTTCCGGAGCTAGAAACATGGGGGCGGGAATCCGCTGATTATGTCACTGGAGGCGTCACCAAGGGGTGCCAAGACACGCCCCATTCCTCGGGGAAGGCGTGGACCCGGCGCTCTGTTTTTACGTATTTCCGGAATCCCTTCTGCGACCGAAGCCAGTGTTGGGTAACTGGAGCAGTTCATGTGGGCGAACTGGGAACGACGCATTTCTACTGTGTGATCCTGCCACCTTCCTGGCCCGACGCCATGGGAGTGACTTGGTAGGACTGCAGGGGGTTTTGTGGGGCGGGATTTGGAGTTGTGAAGCGCCGGGAAGAGGTCCTTGACCATGGTCCGCCGTCCCCTGGGAGCTGAGCGAAATGTCCTCGGGTTACGTGGATAAGAGGATACCGTGCGGGCCGCGGGTTCCCCGGGCTTTTTTCGTCGGGATGCGCTCCTACCTCTTGGAAGGCGGCAGAGCAAAGGTTTTGTACCAGGGACCTATCAATAGTTGTGTACCTCCTTCCCTTCTGGGTACATCTTCCTTCCCGTGAGGCCATAGTACTGTCTGCAATGGGACCTCAAGGTTGGAAATAGGGACTTTGGATTAGGACCTACCTGCAGACAGGGTTGGAGGGAGTAGGTTAAAAGCAATCAGGAGACAGTATTTTTTTTGAGATTTCCCCCTACCCTTCTCTCAGCCATCAAATGCAGTTAGACCAGCTTGTGTCTGTTTGTAATTTGCCCATTTTAAGATCTTGGGTCTAGAGGAAAAAAGAGGCTATTGATAATAAGGAGACGTGGTTCCAGGCACTCTTTAGAACCCGCTTCTCACTGTTTAATTCCATGGTTGGTCTAGTTTCAATGGAGTTTTTATCTTTCATATGTTTTAAGTCTCAGTTGGAAGATGACGTGGCAGGGAAAGGTATGGGTACAATGCTCGTGGAGGCGTTAGTTGTAAGGTACTAGGTCCCAGACATTTTTTTTCTTATCGCAGGATGTGTGAGCATCTTTCCTGTGGGAGAAGCCCGGGAGCCAGGATATCTGAGGCCAATGGCTATAGGCTTCTCATATAAAAGTGTGTGTAGGGGAAATACTTTTCCTCCTGGTAGCCCCGGTTCTTTTAGGTTTCTCAGTGATTGCACTATTGTTTCCCACAGCTGACATCCTCCTCTTCCTGTGTTCCTTAATGGAAGCAAGATACGTGAAAGATGGAAATGGAACGGATGCAGTGTAGAACCCTGGAACCCCCTGCTCTTTCTTTTAAAAAAAAAAAAAAACAAATTGGGTCTTGCTGTTTTGCACATGTGGGTTTTGAATTTCTGAACTCAAGCGAGCCTCCTGCTTTGGTCTCCTAAAGTGTTGGCATTACAGACATAAGCCACTGTGCCCTGCCACCCCTGCTCTTTAAATGGAAAAGGCGGCTCCAGGGAAAGGGCTCTCTGTTGGCACCCTTCCCAACTTTTTCAGAATCCTAGGACTTCTGTCCCTTGTAGCATCCGTTAGGGGTTCTTTTATATTTCAAAATAAGGCACATTAGCAGCATTGTTTATCAGTGCTTTTTCTGATAGAGTAGTGACAATTTTTTTTTTTTTTTTTTTTTGAGACAGAGTTTCGCTCTTGCTGCCCAAGCTGGAGTGCAATGGCGCGAACTTGGCTCATTGCAACCTCTGCCTCCTGGGTTCAAGCAATTCTGCCTCAGCCTCCCAAGTAGTTGGGATTACAGGCATGCACCACCACACCCGGCTAATTTTCTTATATGTTTAGTAGAGACCAGGTTTCACCATGTTGGCCCAGGCTGGTCTCAAATGCCTGACCTTGTGATTCACCTGCCTCGGCCTCCCAAAGTGCTGGGATTACAGGCATGAGCCACCGTGCCCGCAAGCAGTGACAATTTTTAGCAACAGATGGACTCTACCTTAATAGATTCATTTAGTTGATCATAAAGCAATGTCATCTATGACTATTTTCTTGATTTTTATATAGCTGAGTACTGCCTGCACTATTGTTTATTAATCATTTTTTTTGAAGAATTGATCTTTTCCTTAAAAATGTTTTAACAGGCACTACATCCCTATATAGGCAGTCTAATGAGTGGTTAAGAGCATGGACATTGGCTGAGTGTGGTGGCTCACACCTGTAATCCCAGCACTTTAGGAGGTTGAGGTAGGCGGATCACCTTTGGTCAGGAGTTCAAGACCAGCCTGGCCAACATGATGAAACCTCGTCTCTACTAAAAATACAAAAAATTAGCTGGGCGTGGTGGTACTCACCTGTAATCCCAGCTACTTGTGAGGCTGAGACAGGAGAATTGCTTGAACCTGGGAGGTGGAGGTTGCAGTGAGAGAGATTGCGCCATTGCACTCCAGCTTGGGGAACAAGAGTGAAAGTGTCACAAAAAATTGCATGGACATGAAGCAGGTTGCTGGGCTTTCAATCTTGGGTGTACCACCCATTAACTGTGTGATCTAATGCAAGTTATTTAACCTCTTTGTACTGTACCTCAGTTTCTTCTTTTTTTTTGAGATGCATTTTGCTGCTGTTGCCCAGGCTGGAATGCAGTGCTACAATCTTGGCGCACTGCAACTTCCATCTCCTGGGTTTAAGTGATTCTTCTGCCTCAGGTTCCTGTGTAGCTGGGACTACATGTGCACACCATCATGCTTGGCTAAGTTTTGTATTTTTGGTGGAGGCAGGGTTTCACCATGTTGGCCAGGCTGGTCTCGAACTCCTGACCTCAAGTGATCAGCCCACCTTGTCCTCCCAGAGTGCTGGGATTATAGGCATGAGCCATCGCACCGCAGTTTCCTCATTTATAACAAATTGATAAATAACACACCTTCATAGGACTGTTGTGAGGATTTGGAGAGTTAATTCATCTGAAGGCCCTAGGACACAGTCTGGCACATTGTTGGTTGGCAATTGTTAACCACCACTCTAAAGGGGAAGCCACCATAGGAGGTTCACTCACCATAGGAGGAAATCTTAGGAAAAACGTTTTTTGGTTTTGTTCCATTGTTTTGATTCAATTCTTGTGAATACTGTTGCCTATCATTCCCAAAGGTTATAAACTTGAAGCCTGCTTTTTTCTTTGTTCCTAGGGCTGTTGAATAGAACTTTCTGTGATGATGGAAATATGCTCTAACAGCGGTGTCCAGTACACTAGCCCCCAGCCACCTGTGGCTCTGGGCTACTGTGCAGAACAGCTCAGGTTCCCAGAGTTGGTGAAAACATTAACCCCAAACTGAGACTTTCTCCTTGATATAGTCAGAACTGAAAGAGTTGCAAAAAAGAATCCCTTTTTCTCTCTCTTTTTTTTTTTTTGAGACAGTCTCACTGTCACTAGGCTGGAGTGCAGTGGCGCAATCCAACTCCAGAGTTCAAGCGATTCTCCTGCCTCAGCCTCTTGAGTAGCTGGGATTACAAGCTCTTACCACCACACCCAGCTAATTTTTGTGTTTTTAGTAGAGATGGCGTTTCACCATGTGGCCAGCCTGGTCTCGAACTCCTGACCTTGTGATCCACTGCCTCAGCCTCCTAAAGTGCTGGGATTACAGGCGGGAGCCACTGTGCCCGGCCAAAATTTTTTTAAACTAAAAATAATAATAAAGTTGTAGGGTTTGGGAGATGGTCAGAGTAGGTAATTTCCAAGATAACTTTTGGCCCTGATAAGCTGTGATGCTGTGGGCGAGTGAGTGGCTCAGTGACCACATGTGTGTCTCTGGATATTGATGATTTGGTGCTCTCCTTTCCAGTGTGTCCCAGATGCCTGTGGCTGAGGGCAAGAGTGTGCAGCAAACTGTAGAGCTCCTCACTCGGAAACTGGAGATGCTTGGGGCAGAGAAGCAAGGAACATTTTGTGTGGACTGTGAGACGTACCATACTGCTGCCTCTACCCTTGGCAGCCAAGGTCAGTAACATGGGTCTATAGGATGACTGGAACCAGTCTTGGAGTTAATAGATATTTGTGTTCATTGAAGTCTTTCTGCTTTTCTGCTAAGGGTGGTATTCTTAAATAGGTGGCGAGATGTTTCTGAATTTATTAATTCTTGGCTCTTTATCTCTTAGACTAGAGCTTTTTAAAGCTTTATTTAATTAGATTAATTAATTTATTTGAGATAGGGTCTTATTCTGTCGCCTAGGCTGGAGTGCATGGCATATCACAGCTCACCGCAGCCTCAACCCCCTGGGCTCAAGTGATACTTCCACCTTGGCCTCCTGAGTAGCTGGGACCACAGGCATGATCCTCCACGCCTGGCTAATTTTTAAAATTTTTTGTAAAGACAGGGTCTCCCTATGTTGACCAGGCTGGTTTTGAATTTCTGGCCTCAAGGGATTATCTGGCATTAGCTTCGCAAAAGTTCTGAGATTATAGGCATGTGCCACCACTCCTGGCTAAAGCTTTATTGAGGTATAGTTAATATACAAACAGTTGTATATATCTAATGCATACATCTTCATGAGTTTGGATATATGCATACGCCTATGATACTATCACCACAACCAAGGTACTAAATATATCCATTACATCCAAAAATTTCTTTTTTTCTTATTTATTTATTTTTTATCTTCACCTGGGTGCAGGTGGGCTAGTGCTGAAAAGGGTGTTAGCCCCAAAATTTCTTTGTATGTGTTTGGGTGTGTATGTGTTTAAGAGATAGAGTCTTGCTCTGTTGCCCAGGCTGGAGCTCACTGCAGCCTCAAACTCCTGGGGTCAGGTGATCCTCCCACCTTAGCCTCCTGAGTAGCTGAAACTACAGGCATGTGCCACCATGCCTGGCTGATTTTTTTTAACTTTTGGGTGGGGTCATGGGAGTGTCTTACTATGCTGCCCCAGTTGGTCTCAAACTCCTAGCCATAAGCCATCCTCCTGCCTCAGTTTCTCAAGTAGCTGGTCTCAAACTCCTGAGCTCAAGGGATGCACCAGCATCGGCCTCCCAAAGTGCTGAGATGAGCGGCATGAGCCACCATGCCTGGTGCTTGTGCTCTTTGAGTGCTGTTTTGTGCAGTTTGAACTCTAAAAGCAATGTTTCTCAGAGGGTTAATCACTGACTAACCACATCAAAATCACTTGGTATACTTGTTAAGAGTTGCAGATTCCTGGCCCTGTTTACTGACTGACTGCTGCTTAGGCCACATAATCTACATTTAACAAGCATCCAGACAATCCTTATGCACTCTGAAGTTTGAGAAAGACGTGTCAGGCCCAGAAATCTTTGTTTATTATTCTTTTAGCGCTTTAGAGTTTCTAGAAGTTTCTGTTTAAAGAGTTTCTGTTTTCCTACACCTAACCATTGGCCTTGGCCTCCTTATTAACATAGCATAAATTAATTGTTCTTTTTAGTGTATTGAGTGGTGAGATGGTCTCTGGATAAGGGGGGATGGTGGTTGGGAGGGAGAGGATTTTCTTTTTTCTTTTTGGAGTGAAGGACTCACTTCGTTGCCTGGCTGTACAGTGACATGATCCCAGCTCACTGCAAGCTCTAACTCCTGGGCTCAGGCAATGAGGGAGACTCTTTGAATATGAGTTAGGGAAGTTGTTTCTGTTAGTCTTGGCTCTGCAGTAACTTGACCTTGAACCATTCCATAGCACAGTGGTTATGACTCGGGAGCCAGAGTCCTGAGTCATGGCATCTGTAGGTAACTCCTACAACCTATCTGTGACTGTTTCCACGCCTCTCATGTACCTGTTTCCCTTAGATCCATTTCTTGCACTTCCCCTGCAAGCTGTATTTTCCAGGCCCTCTACTAGTTAGCTCTGGTTATTGAGAGGTGCCAAGGAAGATTAGAGGATGGAAGAAAGGAAGCCCATAGTATTCCTCTCCCTCTGCTTTGGGCAGTGTCTCTAGCTGTGGCTTTGTCTTCACCTCCTTGGTTCTAGCTTCCGCTAGGCAACCCTCATTCCTGCCTCCGATAACAGCACATATTTTCTTTTTCCCTCTAGCCCTAGGGATGGTAGTAGTTTCCTGTGTTGCTACTCTTTGGGTTGTCTCACCCTCCTGTTTGGTTTCTCCTTTCTTCCAACTCGTGTGTTTGTTCCCTGTATACATTTCTTGTACCAAAATTATCTGGCATGGGATCTGTTTCTGGACTCTTCCCAATACAGTTCTCTCATCTATAAAATGAAGATAATCATAGTACTTCTCTCCTTGTGTTGTGCTAATTAAATAAGTTAATACATGCAAAGCATTTAGAACTAAGATTGTCATGTAATTTTTTTTTTTGAGATGGAGTTTCGCTCTTGTTGCCCAGGCTGGAGTGCAATGGTGCAGTCTCAGCTCACTGCAACTTCTGACTCCCGAGTTCAAGCGATTCTCCTGCCTCAGCCATCTTAGTAGCTGGGACTGCAGGTGCGCTCCACCATGCCCGGCTCATTTTTGTATTTTTAATAGAGATGGGGTTTCACCATGTTGGCCAGGCTCGTCTCAACCTCCTGACCTTTTGATGTGCTTACCTTGGCCTCCCAAAGAGCTGGGATTACAGGCGTGAACCACCGCGCCCAGCCTGTCATGTAATATTTAATCAATGGTAGCTAAGAGTTGTACTGAGCTCTTGTATTATCATTGATAAAATTGCAGTTACCATTTGTGTTGCCTTCACTATGAAGGAGGTAAGAATCAAGAGATAATGATTACAAAAGCATTTGGGTAATAAAATATTAGGATATAGATATGAGATGGCATGTGACTTCTAGTGAAACTACCTGGTGTGGGCTGAGCAGGCCCTCACTTTCAAGAAGCTATAGATTAGTTGGGGAGACAGAACACCTTCATGGCAGGCAGTGGGGAAGAATGGAAAGAGTAATAAACTTGGGGTGAGCAGACCTGGATTGGAGTTTCAGTTCTGCTGCTTACTGGCTCTATGCCTTTAGATCAGTGGTTCTCAAACTTGACCAGCATTAGCGTCATCTGAAAGGCTTGTTACCACACAGATTGCTAGACCCCACCCCAAAGTTTTTGACTTAGTAGTTTGGAGAAGAGTAGACAATAATTTGCATTTCCCTTTTCTTTTCTTTTTTTGAGACAGGGTCTCTTTTTGTCACCTAGGCTGGAGTGCAGTGGCATGATCATGGCACACTATTGCCTCGACCTGCTGGGCTCAAGTGATCCTCCAGCCTCAGCATCCTAAATAGCTGGGGCCACAGGTGTGTGCCACTATACTATAAGCACATCAAAGTTAGTGTCAGCAATAAGGCAAGGGCCATTCTCAAAGAGGGCGAAACAGCTCAGTGGGTACTCTGAGTTGTGTATCACCTACATCAGCTTCCCTGTCTCACCTGCAAGGGACAGAGATCCTACTCATCGTCAAGACTTTCACTGCTGGCTGGGCGCGGTGGCTCACGCCTGTAATCCTAGCACTTTGGGAGGCCGAGGTGGGTGGCTCACCTGAGGTCAGTAGTTCAAGACCAGCCTGGCCAACATGGCGAAACCCCATCTTTTAAAAAAAAGAAAAAAAAAAGATTTTAACTGCTAATTTTTAAATTTTTTGTAGAGACAAGGTCTCCTTATGTTGCCCAGACTGGTCTCAAACTCCTGAGCTCAAGCCATTCTCCCTGCCTTGGCCTCCGTAAGTGTTAAGATTATAGGCATGAGCGCCCTGGCTATAATTTGCATTTCTAACAAGTTCCCAGGTGGCTCTGCTACTGCTGCTGCTCTGGGATCCACTTAGCTTCATTTTCCTCATCTTTAGAAGGGGGACAGTAAACCTGGTTCTGCCTGCTTCACAAGGTGGTACAGACATGAAAGGATTTTGTTGTAATAGAAAATACAATTGTTGGGCGGGGACAGTGGCTCACGCCTGTAATCCCAGCATTTTGGGAGGCCGAGGCAGGCAGATCACCTGAGGTCAGGAGCTCAAGACCAGCCTCACCAACATGCTGAAACCCTGTCTCTACTAAAACTACAAAAATTAGCCGGGTGTGGTGGCAGGCGCCTGTAATTTCAGCTACTCGGGAGTCTGAGACAGAAGAATCACTTGAATTTGGGAGGCGGGGGTTGCAGTGAGCTGAGATCATGCCATTGCACTCCAAGCTGGGTGACAAGAGCAAGACTCCATCCCAAAAAAAAAAAAAAAAAAAAAGAAAATACTATTGTCAGCTGACTGCAGTGGCTCATATCTGTAATCCTAACACTTTGGGTGGTAGAGGTGGGAGAACTGCTGTAGTATAGGAGTTTGACACCAGCCTAGGCAAGATGGTAAGACCTCATCTCTCAAAAAAAAAAAAACAAAAAAAAACCACAAACAAGAAAACACAAAAGGTGGGCGTGGTGGTCTCAGCTACATGGGAGGCTGAGGCAGGAGGATTGCTTGGGTCCAGGAGGTTGAGGCTTCAGTGAGCTGTGTTCATGCCACTGCACTCCAGCCTAGGTGACAGAGTAGCACCCTGTCTCAAAAAAAATGAAGAGGTTGGGTGCAGTGGCTCACGCCTTGGGAGGCCAAGGTGGGCAGGTCACGAGGTCAAGAGATTGACTTAATCCTGGCCAACGTGGTAAAACCCTGTCTCTACTAAAAATACAAAAATTAGCTGAGCATAGTGGCACGTGCCTGTAATCCCAGCTACTCAGGAGGCTGAGGTAGGAGAATCACTTGCATTTGGGAGGCAGAGGTTACAGTGAGCCAAGATTGCATCACTCCACTCCAGCCTGGTGACAGAGTGAGACTCCGTCTAAAAAAAAAAAAAAAAAGAA